>CAUYQG010278442.1:0-63489 GCA_963574415.1 Tarsius wallacei
TTTTTTTTTTTGAGTTAGAGTCTCACTCTGTCGCCCAGACTGGAGTGCAGTGGCCACTCCCGGCCACCGCAGCCTCGACCTGCTGGGCTCCGGCGATCCTTCCGCCTCAGCCTTCTGAGTAGCTGGAACTACAGACGCGCGCTACCACGCCCGGCTAATTTTTGATTTATTGTAGAGATGAGATCTCACCAAGTTGCCCACGCGGGTCTCGAACCCGCGGACTCAGGCAATCCACTCACCTCAGCCTCCCAAGGCGCAGGATTACAGGCTGAGCCACTGAGCCCGGCTATTTCTGCTTTTTTAAGACATGAGATAAAATTTCCACCACCTAAACCATGACACCTAGACAAACCATAACCATGCTCCAGAAGAGGATGCTTCTGAGTAAGTCCAAGATTTACTGTCCCAGTGAAGGCAGGAAAGCATTCACAATAAATCCACAATAAAACAATCGTGACTCGTTTGCTCTGCATTGTCTAACTGATGTTCTTCATAAGGAAATGACAGGGCCCTCCCTCTCCTAAATCTATGAAGTCTTCCACTTTGTAATTTTCAAAAGCTGAATAATCTGCTTAAAGACACCTCTTTAAGACACAAATTGTGTCTGTGCTACAGAGCGGGTTGTCCTTTCTCTAAAGTGGTCTGACCTCTGAGCAGGAAACACGTGCTCCCAGCACAGGAAGCTCAAGCCACTCCCATTCCAGCTTCACTGATCTCCATTATATTCATTCATTCATGAAAACCATGTGTTTGCAAGGAAACATGTCAAAATCAAAGCTGGATGTGTCAGGGTTGTGCAATATAGAATCGCTGGGTTTTCATTTCCTATTAGAGGGTGATGGGGGGAAAGCAATTTAGTGCTGGGTTCGCAAGACAAATTTGGTATCCAAATACCATTGGGCAAAGGATCAATTAAAAGCCCTCTGTGGAGTCATCCACTTATGAGAAACTCTGCCTATCTACCTGGGCTCAGAAAACTCACATCCGCCCCACACAGACAGGGGACTCCAGTCACCTGTGTGCCTCTCATTGAAGGCTCACAGCACATCAAAAAGGACATCTGTCAGAAAATGCAAACTGGAAGATGGGAGACATATGGTGCTGAGACCACTTTGTATGAGACCAGGAAAGAACAATTGAAGGGGTGTTATATGAAAACATGATTCCCATTACAAACTCAATCACCGCAGGGCAGGTCTGCGTCTGCGCCGGGAGAAGGAGGCAGAGTTGTACCTTGACTTGGGCGACAGATTGGAATTGCGATGCTCTGCACCAGTCCTGGGGGGAGGCAAGGCCATGCTCACATGAGTGGGCAGTCCCTTCTCTAGGGGTCACTTGTCTTTTCAGAATGGTTGAAGGTCTGGGGGATTCAGGTCTGGGGGATTCATGCACCCTACAGGAACAAACCTCCTGGGAATATATTAGAGAAAGAGAATGTGTTCAGAGTGGGTCCATTTGCTTACAGGGCATGTTCTTTCAGTTCTGCACCCGCCCCCCCCGCCCCCCCCTGCGTGGTGCCTCTACTGGGGACAGGCTCATTCCGTCCAGGTGTTCAGGACTTTGGAAGGACCCTCACAGGGGCGCCCCCCTCAGCCTCCAGATCCCAACCACTCTGTGGGGCTCACCAGGTCTACCCCTGGGAAGTGTGAGCGAAGGAGGGTGGCGCACATTCCAACCTGAGCCACTGGTGGTTGGAGAAATCCACTCACCCCGTCACAATCCGATGTCGTGTGAGCCCAAGTCACCAGCCAGATGCCCTGGGTGCTGTGGCCCTTTCTGCACGGCAATCTCTGCTCGTGCTTCACAGCCGGCCTAGCATAAGTCTAAGACACTGATTCACAAAAGCAGAAAGCATGTGGCTCCCTTTCTCCCCATGAAGCCCATGCCCCGCTGCAGTGTTGTCCGCCTGTGTGCAAGCAGCCTTTCAGTTCTGTCTTCCAAGAGGGCATTGGGAAGGAAGCCCAATCGTGCCTTCCTGGGGCATCTGCCCCTCCCTCACCCTGCAGCAGGACTCTCAACTTGGGACAGAGAGGAGCCTTGAGCTGCAATTCCCCAAGCAGTGGACAACTGCTCCATGGAGCTTGTTATTTTAAATGATAATTTTTAAATCTAATAAATAATAAGAAAAGTGCTGGCAAGCTAGGTACACATCTTTTTATGTTTTTTGTCCACTATATATCATCTGCAAATTTTAGTTAGGTAGTAATTAGATATTTCCGAGAAAACCAGTACTTGCTTTCATAAACAAGGAGGAAAGACACAATGACCTTAAATACATTGTTCTAGCAAGTTCTAGGTTGTGATTTAGACAACAACTGTATTTGGCTGAATGTGAACAACTACTTAGATGAAGTTACCTTAACTATGACTCTCCTCTGAAATACTTGCCCGTGAGTATAGATTGTTGATTCAAAATTGTCATTGGATGTGCCAGTTATTCTTCGAATATGAGGCAATCGGAAAGTGGGCTGGAGTTGGAAATGGTAGCATGCTTTTTCGTCTTTGATAGAAGGGTGCGTCAGAAGATAAAAGCATATTCATTACATCGTAAGGTGTGGATATCATCAAAATAGCCTTGCAGTGTTAACATATGAACAACTCACAGGATCCTGCAAGTCCAAGAAAGGGTTTCTGCAGCCAGACTTGAATACACAGATAGCAATAGACACAGTGACAGCATGGTGGCTCAGTAATTTATGAAATTCTCTTTCAAAGGGGCTCAGAATGAGAGCTGAAAATAGGCAGTCTACCATCTCCATGTTTCTCCCCACACCAGAGGAAGTCAGATATACTGTTGGAAAAAGACACAGAGAAGAGGAGTGATGTTCTGTGAACCAGGGAGCCATCTTCCAGGATAATTCATATGATGCCTTAGTTGCCGGAGAGACATAGATTATTAAGAGGTCAGACAGACTGTACTTTGTAGTCTTTTATATGCCATAATAAAAATTTATGATGAAGAAAGCATACTGTTTCCTATATGAATTTCTCGCTCTGGTTTTGGTTATGAAGACAGGGTCTGGGGCTTTGAATTGAATCAACATGACCATTTACCCAACCAACTTGATGTTAAATAACCTCAGCCACAACACATATTTCTCTTTATTTTCAGTTGCCACACAGAAGAAAACATATCACAACAAACTACCTTCTTTAATTTTACGCCATTTTTTGATGCAGTCTAAAAAAATCAGTGATTGTATAAATCAGCACTTTTTCTACTGTTTAAACATACTTCATTACTTCATTTTCTGTCTGGCTAATGGTGCCTGTAAAATTGTCAGGTTGCCTGTATTCTGGAAGTTAAATTTTAACGCACAAATTCAAATATTTCTCAAAGATTTCAGCTTCTAAATAAGTGACTGAAATAAGACACTAATTGTTGCTTCAGGATTTGTTCTTGTGCCCAGATTTTGACTAAAAGTTCCTTAATTTGGCTCTGGGTAAAAATAATCTAATCACACATTTTTCAGCACAGGAAGCAATTCATGTTGAATACATACAGCTATTTCATCTAGCCACTTAGAAGACGTTTCAACTTCTGGGATCAAAAAGAGGGATAGAAAAGAAGTAAAACTCCCACGAAGGGATGTGGGCCAAAGACTAACAGGAAAAGGGTGGTAATTACGTGTGTCCAGGCTTTTGGGGGACGATCCCTCCACTCACACTTTCCAGGGGTGGACCTGATGAACACCGCTGATTAGAGGGACGGCCACGGTGCTGCTGGGGGTAGAGGCAGGGGTCCTGCCAGAGGGAAGACAGTAGGCATCGCGTCAGAAGATGGCCAAACTTGTGAGTGTTTTCTGGTTTGTTATTTGCAGTGTTCATCTCGATTTCATTTTCCTATTATATTTATATGCATTAATGAGTCATAGGTTTTATCTATATTTCTTCATATTTCTCTAAATTTATTAGAAGACTATTGCTACTGTTTGGTCTTCCATTGCAGACCAAGTGAACACGCAGCTTCTCAAATCGACAAGAAGGTTCCTGCCTGAGAAGAGAGCAAAGTCAAGGCCCTGCTGTTCAAGATCTCCAGATCATGTCCATTGAGCTCCAAGACCATAAGACCCTGGACTTCCAGTCTCCAGATGGGCAACAGAGCAGACTCACCCCCCTTTACCTCTCCTGCCTCTTTTGCCTCCTCCTTTTTTTCCCAGCAGCTACCTGGGCTTGCACCACACGGTAATAACCACGGAAGGGTCCTGGTGCCCCATGGTTATGAAGTTATGAGTTTCTCTCTTCCAAAATTTACAAGACAGCCTCTCTGATTTCAGAATCAAATTTTGGTCCAATCACTGTGTTCTCTCTGGGATCTCCAAGTCAAGGGACATGAGGAGGAATGAATAATTATCAGGATGACCCCTTAAGGTCATGGGAGTGAAGGCTTTAATGCCTGAACAAGAGATGAGACGAGCAAATAGGAAAGTGCCTACCTGGAAGGATGTTTGGGTTGGCATAAAGGAATTCTGGGTATGTATGCGAATGTGCGCATGTGTGCCTGTGTATAAGTGTGCCCATGTGTGTATGTGCATGTGTGTGTTTGGAGGGAAGGTGCCGATATGTTTCTCATGATACAAAATAAATGAATCTTCAGTTAGATTAAAGTTACCTTTCTTCGTGGTAAAACAGATTTAATTCACCTTTAAGGTCTGATTATTATGGCTGGATCTGGATTTATCTGCAGAATGTGTTGCCGTTTATCAGATTAAACTGCAACACTTTTCAGTGACAAACTGGCCCAGGACAAAAGGGCAGGGAATTCTCCATGTAACGACTTAGAAATGCTAATCTTCTCTAAACCTGCAATAAATATCTGTACCAAAGACAGGAGAAAGAAAGAGGGACAAGGAGAAGAGAGGAAAAGAGAAGTCACTTACAAGGGCAACCTTGTATCCATCAAGTGAATAATGCCTGTTTTGGTCAAGTAGCTCCAATCGCTTGCCTTGTGTTTTTAACAGATTTTCAGAGATGGACTGATTGCATAAAGCATAGCCATTTTCAGTGTTAACTATTCACGCAGTTGTTTGACAAATATTGAGTTCCTTCTGTGGGTCAAGAATGCTCTGGGGCTTAGGGAGTCATCAGTGAGAACAATTTGATTCAACATAAATCTTTAACTCATTAAACTTATATTCCGGTGCAGAGCAACTAGACGTAGACAATAAATTTATCATGGATAAGAGTTATGGAAAACAACAAAGACCAGAAGGAGGGGAAGGCTTGTGGGGCAAAGGGGGCCTTCATGTTGAAGAGATCATCACTGAAATCCCCACTGTAAAGATAACATTTAACAAAGACTTAAAGGGATGGATACATATCTGGGGTGATTATTCTAAGCAGATGGACTATGAGCACAAGGTTCTGAGGGAAGAATGCAGGAACTATCAAGGAAGAGAGAGAGAAAGAGGGAAAAATAAAGTCAGGGAAGTGGCAAATGTACCACATTGATTATACGGGTACTTGCAGCCATTGGGAGAGTTTGCTTTTGTTCTGAGTGAGGTGAAACACTGTTATAAGGTTTTCAGCAGGGAAGTGACATGATGTGATTTATATTGAAAATGATCGTTCTTCCTTCTATGTTGAAAATAGACAGTAAGGAATTATACTGTAAAACAGAAAAAGAGACCAGAATCAATCTAGAAACACACCATATTCTTGAATGGGAAGACTCAACATCATCAATGTCAGTTCTCTACAAACCTAATCTGCAAATTCAATGCAATTTCACTTACAGTTCCAGAAGGACAATACTATTACAATACAGTCATGTACTGCCTCAGTACATATTGGTCAAATTACAATGGACCACAGTGCAACTTGTCTTGACTTATGCAACAGTGGTCCCAAACGATTATAGGGTCATATTTTTACTGCATCTTTTATAGGTGTAGATATATTAAGATACAGACATTCTTATCATTGTGTTCCAGTCATCTACAGTTGTATTCAGTACAGTAACATGCTGTACAAGTTTGTAGCCTAGAAGCATATACCAAACAGCCTATAGGAGTAGAAGGCTGTGCCATCTAAGTTTGTATAAACATACTCTGGGGTGTTTGCAAATGACACAAATTTTTAACTATGCATTTCTTAGAATGTATCCCTGTTGTTAAGTGATACATGACTGTGTCTAGCACAATATAGAATGTCTACAAATGAAAACAAAATAGTTATTGCTCGTGACTAATGAAACAGAATCAAATATTCAAACATGGACACAATTGAAAGTGGACGTCTGACACACAATAAAGGTGCCATTATAAATCAGTGGGAATAAGTCATGTCAGCAGAATAAAATATTCAATCAGATGAAAAGGTAAAGTTAGATCAATTTATCTTATCATATACCAGAATAAATTCTAAATTCGTCATTCAAAAACTCATTTAAAGATACAATTATGTGAATAGTAAAAGAAAATATGATGGGTGGATTCTTGCAGAAAGTGAATGGATAATTAATATATTTGATGGCATCTAAAAATTTGAAAAAAATTCATATATACATACAGAAAAAAAGAGAAATGAAAAGCCACAAAAATTATTTGCAACTCATATCATGACAAAAGTTAATATCCCTATACATAAAGAACTTCTAAAGGTATAAAAAAAGGAAAAAGCACTAGACACATGAATAAAAAAATGTAGGCAGAGTTTAATCATATAAAAAGACATTAATTTCCCTTATAATTAGAGAAACGCAAATCTTTTCTCACTATCAGATTGGCAAACATTCCCAAAGTAGACAACAAATGCTGTTGTTTTGGCTACATGGATATAGACATTTTCAATTATTGCTGGTTGACAGGCAAAATGATACAGAGCCCAAGGAGAACTTGGGGTCATTCAGCAAGATCACATACACATCTCACACAGCAGTCCAAGGCTAGGATTTCCCACATGACTGTTTGGTGCTCAGTGTCTCAGAGTCCTACTCGTAGTTCCATGTGGTTAGCCTTAAAATTCCCTAGGAGCTGTTGTTTGCCCCACTTCTAGCTCACCTGACACACAGATTATAGGCTGATATTCAGCTGAACACTCAAAGGGACCCCAAACAGATTTCTCTAGTGTTCCGACCTGCACATGTCAAGTAACTTCACCTTCTTGGTCTCTAATTTTTCTTACCTTACCTCAGTTATACTGTCATTTTCTGTTTGTGTTTTTACTTTGCACACCACCAGAAAAGTGGCTCCCAAAAGAAAGATCTACCTGTGTGTTTTCATTATCTCAGGGGTAAAAGTCTTCTGCTTCTTGTTGCTCAAAGTCTAACAACAGTAGTTTCATAAATATATAGATCATTGATTTATAGGTAGAGGATTGATATATAAATATGGACTGTTAGACAGTTGTACACACATATACATGCATTCATCTGCTTATATTAAAAAACAGTGGACAGATAAATCAAAACACTTAAACAAGGTTTTGTTTTTGTTTTTGGAGGGCCATAAGGAAGACAGCAGAACAAGATGGTCCAGGCTTCCTCACCCAGCACAGAAAGTTTAAATAGCACCTATTCACAGACAAGAACACCATGGTTAAAGTTTCCAAATTTTGGACTAAGTCTATGGACCTCCATGATCCATTGAATGAGGGGGCAGATTACACAGAAAAGGTACTAGAAAAGTTCTCACTTTGACTGTGTTATCCCTCTCTTTACTCCAATTCAGCACAGTGACACACAAAGGGAATTCTCTTGGGATCACAGTTTCCACAGAGAGAAAAGAAAACTGGAGAAGGACATCTAGCTGCCCTACATTCCAATACACTTCCCAGAATGCCCATTCTGGTCTCACTTCAAGGAGCAAACAAGGGGAAACAGTACAGATGTACTACCTGGGTCAGGTTGAAGCAAAGCAAGGGGGCAGAGCCCACAGCGAACAGCACACAGATGTTGGTGGTAGCTTTGCATAACCACCAGCAGTAGGGCTCAGTCAAGACACTAGCTAAGATCACAGCCAACCTGCAAAGTTGAGCTGCTCACTACAAGAAACTGAGAGACATTCTACCTTGCCTGTGTCCCTTGATGGACAGTTTATAAGACCAGGCTCAAACCCTGGGGATCTTCCCAGGATAGAAGGTAACTGTCAGAGAAAATTTTGAAAAAGAGCAAGACTTACTTGTCCCACACCCAAGAGTTTAATAGCACTTTGGGCAACTTCAAAGTCCACCTTAAGACCCCCTCCCAGGCAGGAAAACAAACCCCAACCATGCATTAGCACTCTGCACGGCAGCAGGACTTGTGCATCCCAGTCAATGTCTCCACCTAACTTGGATGTTCCTCTTGCAAAACTATCCAACTGCTAAACTCAAATAACTATACCACCTGGCCAGGAAATCCACTCTCTGGCACAGCTTAATCTGAGGTGATTACAAGGATCATCCAGTCACTCAACTTGAATACAGAGCTCAGAGAGAATATAGAAAACAGAAGGAATGAAAGCTTACTGCTACAGAAAATCATCAAACCACAAAAGAAAACAGCAAGAGAAGAAGAAGCAAAGTATCTACAAAACAACCAGGAAAAGAACAAATAAAATGACAACAGGAAGTTAGGAAGTCCTTACTTATCAATAACTACATTAGATGTAAAAGAATTAAATTCTCCAATAAAAAGACATAGTGTGACTAAGTAGATTAAGAAAACATAGACGATCCACTTATTTGTTGCCTACGGGAGACTCACCCCACTTTCAAGGGCACAAATAAATGGGAGTGAAGGGATGGAAAATGATCTTACATAAATGGAAAACAAAGGGGGAAAAGCAGAGTAGCAATAGTTATAGCAGACAAAATAAACCTTAAGTCAGAAATTCTAAAAGGAGACAAAGAAGGGCATTAAACAATATTCAAGGGGTCAATTTATCAAGAGAATAAAACAGTTGTAAATATAAAAGCACATAACAATGGTGCACCTAAGTATATAAGCGTATATTAATGGATCTGAAAGAAGAAACAGATTGCAGTACAATAACTACAGGGGACTTCAACACCCTACTGTCAATGATGGGTCAATTATTTAGACAGAGCATTAATGAGAGAATATTGAACTTGAGCATCATTTTAGACCAAATAGACCTAATAGGAATACACAAAACAACAGAATACATTTCCTTCTCAGTCCTGCAGAGGACATTTTTCACAACAGATTGTATGTAAAACGACAAGACAAGTCTTAGAAAACGTTAGATAATTTAAATCGTATCAAGTATTTTTTCTGACCACAATGGCAGGAAACTAGAGATCAATAACTGGATGAATTTCATAAAATTAATCAATACGCTTTAAAAATTTTTAAATTATAGACATGTGGGTTATAAATCAGGATTAATTACACAAACAGGCTTCATGCAGGTGAAACTTGTACCTCCAACTGACCCTCACTTCCCCTGGTTAACGACCAGATACCCTTTGTGATGCTATGTTCTCTTCCCTTCCTCTCTCCCCTGGTGTTGTCCATGGACTGGCGATCTCTCCTTTGTGCTAACGTGATTAATGTTCAGGTCCCACTTATGCGTGAGACAATTTGGTATTCAGTTCTTTGTTTCTACAAAGATCACTAAGTGTGATGGTCTCCAACTCCATGCAATTTGTTGCAAATTCTATGATTTTGTTCTTCCTTATGGCTGTGTAATACGTCGCCATGTATATGTACCACATTTTCTTTATCCAGTCCACTTTAGGCAACGAGTTCTTGATCAAATCCCCAAAAGCGAATGCCATAAAAGAAAAGATAGACAAGCGGGACCTCATCAAACTGAAAAGCTTTTGCACAGCAAAATAAACCAGCAAGAGAGCAAGGAGACAACCCATAGGATGAGAAAAAAATATTTGCTAATTGTGTATCTGACAAAGGCCTAACATCTAAGATCTACAAAGAAACCAAACGATCTGAAGGGGGAGGAGCAATTCTGTTAAAACGTGGACAAAGGACATGAAGCCCTTTTCAAAAGAAGATATACAAGTAGCCAAAAGAGACTTGAAAAACTGCTCAGCCTCACTAATCATCTGAGAAATGCAAATCAAAACCACAATGAGATAACATCTAATTCCAGGAAGAATGGCCCTTATCAATAAGTCAAAAACAACAGAGACCAGCAGGGTGTAGAGAAAAGGGAATGCTTCTACACTGTTGGTGGGAATGCAGACTAGTTCAACCACCATGGAAAGCGGTATGGCAATTCCTAAAAGAACTAAAAATTGACCTTCCATATGATCCAGCAATACCTCTCCTGGGATTGGAGCAGAAAGAGCACCAGTATGCTTTTGAACAGCCAATATGTCAATTAAACATTTTCAAAGGAAATTTTTTAAATATCTTGAGAAAAATAAAAATAGAAATACACATGCCAAAACTTAGGAGATGCAGCAAAAGCAGTTCTAAGAGAAAAATTTAGAGGAATAAACACATCAACAAAGAAGACAGACCTCAAACAACATAACATTATGCTTTAAGAAAACAGAAAAAAAGAAAAAAAGAAACTAAGCCCAATGTTAACAGAAAGAAAGAAATAAAGATCAGAGTAAAGTCAAATAAGATAGAGACCAGAAAAGCAATTTTAAAAATTAATGAAATGAAGAGTATTTTTTAAAAGAAAAACAGGATCAACAAAACTTTAACTAGACTAACTAAGAAATAAGAAGGAAGGCAAATAAATAAAATAATGAAAGAGATGACATTGCAACTGATATCATAGAAATACAAAACAAACAAAAGAAAACATACGATACTATTAGGAACAATCATGAATATGCCAAAACCTTAGAAAAACTAGAATATATGGATAAATTTCTAAAAACATATAACCTACTAAGACTGAATTGTGAATGAGAGTGAAAATCTGAACAGATCAATAGCTAATGTGAAGATTAAATCAGTAATGATAAGTAGAGTAAGAAAAGCCTAGACAGATGGCTTTACTTCTGAAGACTAGCAAACATTTAAGGAACTAATACCAATCCCAAATTCTTCCTAAAAGTCAAAGTGGAGAAAGTAGTTTCAAACTCTTTTTATGAGGCCAGCATTACACTAATATCAAAGCTAGACAAGAAGATCACAAGGAAAGAAAACTACAGGCTAATACCCTTCATCAACATAGATAAAACCACCTACAGAATTCTAGCAAACTGAGTTCAACAACACTTCAAAAGGATAATTCATCTTGATCAAGTAGAATTTATTCCTGAAATGCAAGGATGCTTCAAATTACACAAATTAATGAATGTTACTACATCACATTAACAGAATGAAGGACAAAACCATATGATTATCTCACTAGATGCAGAAAGAAATATTTGCTAAAATCCAACATCCTTTTATTATAAAACCACAATGATTATGTGTACAAAGAATGTACCTCAACACAATAAAGGCCACATATAATAAATCCACAGCTAACATTATACTTAAGGGTGAAAGACTGAAACTCTTTCCTCTGTTGATATGAAACAAAGCAAAGATGCTCACTTTCACTACTACTATTCAATATAGTACCAAAAGTTATTTCCAGAGCAAAATAAAGAAATAAAGTGCATCCAAGTAGAAAAGAAAGGAATAGAAATAAAATTGTCACTTTTTGTCGATGACATGATCTTATATAGAGAAAACCCTAAGTATTTCACCAAAAACTGTCAAAACTAATAAACAAATATAGTAAATTATAGCATAAAAAATCAACATGCAAAAACCAATGGCATTTTATACATTAACAAGAAAAATTCCAAGAAATAAACAACTGAACAATTCCATTTATTATAGCTACAAAAAAAATTCTTAGTAATAAATTTAACCAAGGAAGTAAAGGATTTGTACACTGAAAACCATAGATTATTATTGAAAGAAATTAAAGGTTAGTTTTTTTTATGTTAAAAATGTTAAAAAAATAAAATTTAAATAAAACCACACACAAAAAAACACCCAAATAGACAAATAACAAGGAAAAAAGAAATAAGAATACACAAGGCTGGAGGCATCACATTGTCTGTTTTCAAACAAGTCTAAAAGGTGATAATAGTTAAAACAACAAAATACTAGCATAAAAATTGACTAGTGACCTTTGGGGACTGAATAGAGAGAACCCCCAAATTAATCCAAACGTGTATGCTTAATTTATTTTTGGTAATGGTGACTAGAATACACATTGGGAAAAAAAGAGTCTCATCAATAAATAGTGTTTAGAAAAAATAAATATTGAAATGTCAAACAATAAAATTGGACCTCTATCTCACAACATATACAAAAAATAAACCCCAAATAGATTAAGACTTACATCTAAGGCCTGAAGCTGTAAAACTATTAGAAGAAAACATAGGGGAAAAACTACATGACGTGGAAATTGTTTTTTTAGTTTCAACTTTAAAATTACAGACAGGAAAAGCACAAACAGACAGATAATATTATACTAAAATAAGAAGCTTCTGCACAACAAAAGAAATGACAGAGAAAAGAGAAAATGTACTGATTAGAGAAAATAGTTGCAAGCCATATATCTGCTAAGGGGTTAATATCCAACATATACGAAAAACTCAAACAACTCTTTAGAAAAAAAGAATCTGATTTTAGAATGATCGAGGAGTCTGAATACGCATTCTTAAAAGAAGACATAAATGGACAATAGATATGTGAAAAAATGCTCACCATTGCTAATCAATAGGGAAATGTTTATCAAAACCACAGTGAAGTATCATCTCACACTTATTAGAAGGGTTATTATCAAAAAGACAATACATTTTGGCAAGTATGTGGAAAAAGGGAAGCCCTTGTATACGATTGTTGGGAATGTAAATTAGTATAGCTATTATGGAAAACTCTACAGAATTTTCTCAAGAAGCTAAGAATAAAATGACTATGTGACCCAGCAATCCCACTTCTGAGTATTTACTCAAAATATTTGCAATCAGTTTGCCAAGGAGCTACCTGCACTTCCAGGTTCATTGCAGCAGTTAGTCACAATAGTCAAGTTACGGAATCTACTGAAATGTTCATCAACAGATGATGGATAATGAAAATGTGGCATATATGCACATACAATATTATTCAACTTAAAAAAAATAAATTGTGTCATTTGTGATAACATGGATGGAGGTGGAAAACATTGTATATACTAAGTGAAATATGCCAGGCACACAAAGACAAAGACGGCATGTTCTCTCTTAAATGTGGAATCTCAGAGTCAAAAAGGCTGAGGGTATGACGGTGGTGACCAGAGGCTGAGAGGCTGAGGGAGATGAAGAGATGAGAATGAAAAGGAAGAAAGTTTCAGACAGAAGAAGTGTTTTTTTTTTATTATTTACAATCTATCACACAGTGTGGTAAATATAGTAAATAGTAATATATTGACTTTTCAAATGTTTTCATCACAAAAAAGATAAACTCTTGAGATGTCAGATATGTTAATTATCTCGAAATTATTCCACACTGTGTTCATAAATCATAATATCACTTTGTACCCCATAAATGCATACAACTACGGTATATAGAAAGTGTCAATTCACTGTTTTTTTAACGACAAGAAAGAGAGTTATTTTTATGTTTTATTTTATTTTTTTATTTTTTTATTTTTTTATTTTTTTTGAGTTGGAGTCTCACTCTGTCGCCCAAACTGGAGTGCAGTGGCCGCTCCCGGCGACCACAGCCTCGACCTGCTGGGCTCTGGCGATCCTTCCGCCTCAGCCTTCCAAGTAGCTAGAACTACAAGCGCGCGCTACCATGCCCGGCTAATTTTTTGATTTATTGTAGAGATGAGGTCTTGCTTGCCCAGGCAGGTCTCAAACCCGCAGGCTCAGGCAATCTACTCACCTCAGTCTCCCAAGGTGTGGGATTACAGGCTGAGCCACTGAGCCCGGCTTAAGAGAGTTATTTTTAAATGAGTGAAGAAACAATGCAGACAGGACAAGGATATGTTTGTTTAGGTGATTTTACATAATCATAAAAGTATTTTAGAACTTTATACAGATAACTGAACTTTAAAAAGCAACTTCTAAAAATCTAAAGCAAGATAAAAGAAGTAACCTAACTATGAATGAAATTGGTGATGAAATAATGTCAGTACTAACGATACTGAGAAATTGTAAAACATGGTCCTGGAGGAAATGATAAAGGCTAAAAAAAAATACTCAATTGTAAATCACAGTAACACGACTCTTCCTATAAAAACTAGACAAAAATCTAAATGCTTTGGTAATATTGTCTGTGTCACTGTTGCTATTGTTGTTCTGAGATGGTTGTGAGGTTGTGTTTGAAAAAAACAAATAAACTATGTTGATGAGAGTAGACACTGAAATTTTACATGGAAGAAATGCGGCATTAATATTTTGTCCTGTTTTTTCCTCTTTTGCAGAGGCCTGGTGTGTTTCCCTTGTCATGGCCAGAAGCAGGAGATGCCATCTTTTTTGTTTCCCTTCAAATTATGTATGTATGTATGTATGCACTCATTTAAAGATGTATGCTTTGCTTGAACTTATTTTATTTCTGCTCAATTGTTAAGGCTATATGCAAGCTGTGCCTAATTATGAAGTGGATGTGAGATTTTGATATAAGGAGTGCAATCAAATCAGCACAATTAGGATATCCATCATCTCAAACATTTGTCGTTTCATGCTGTTGGAAACATTCAAAATCTTCTCTTCTAGCTTTTAAAAAATATGCAATAAAGTATTGTTAACTATAGTTGCCCTATTGTATTATTGAATGCTTGAACTTCTGATAATGTCAAAGAAGCTTCTTAAAAAATAATGTGTTACATGAACAGACTTTGTGGAAGAAGTTTCTTTGCTTTGATTTTTTAAAAGTGAAACTTGGAGCCAGGCTCGGTGGCTCAACCTGTAATCCCTCGCTTGGGGAGGCTGAGGTGAGTGGATTGCCTGAGCCCGCGGGTTCGAGACCCGCCTGGGCAACTTGGCGAGACCTCATCTCCATAATAAATCAAAAAATCAGCCAGGCATAGTAGCACGCACCTGTAGTTCCAGCTATTGAAAAGCTGAGGTGGAAGGATCGCCGGAGCCCAGCAGGTCGAGGCTGCGGTGGCCGGGAGCGGCCACTGCACTCCAGTCTGGGTGATGGAGTGAGACTCCGACTCAAAAAAAAAAAAAAATTGCAACTTGGACATGCACGCACATGCAGAGTGCTACGTGAGCATGGAGGTGGAAATTGTGGTGATGCTTCTTCAGCTGAGACCACCAAAGACTGCCAGCACCCACCAGAAGCTGGAGCACAGGCATGGAACAGATTCTTCCACACAACCCTCAGAAGGCACCAGCCCTGCCACTACTTGACGTTGGACTTTCAGCCTCCAGAACTGTGAGATAAAACGTTTCTGTTATTTAGGCCTCCAATCGTTGGTACTTTTTAGAGTAACCCAAGCAAACTCTTGCACCCATGGGCAGGGAGGGCTTGCTGGGATGCTGCTTTATAATGCTAATGTCTGGACTCCCCATGTCAAGTGCTGAGTCAGGAACACCAAGGCAGGTGTTATATTTGGGAGACAGCCTTAGGAAAACTAGGACGGAACTGTGGAAGTGAGGCAGGGAAGGGGACAGCTGAGCCAAGGTGCACTGTTGACTATCTTCCCTTTGAAAAACCAAGATCAGCCCTGTGGGGAAGTGAAGGCAAGATCAAGCCTCAGAGCAGTCACAACAGGGAGCTGGGACTTCCATCCACCCAACCAGTCAGCCCTCTTCACTCAGGCCTGCTTGCATGGGGCTCAAGTCTTCAGGAGAAGATTTATGGGTTTTCATATAAAACCTTCATGTCCTGTGACTGGCCAAGGTGATTCAAGTGACAGTAGTGTGTGCGCCTACATGGAAGGCGGTTGTGGCAGGCACAGTCCATGGCTTTGTGCATTCTCCATCCTCTGCATGTGAGTGAGTTCTGTCATTTGCTTCTAACAAATACAATATGGAAAAGTCACCAGACTGTCACTCCTGTGTTGCTGTAATGTTACAAAGCAAAGGTAGAAAGATGTTCATCTTATTTTATTTCAAAGATGTAGGGTACAATTCAGGTTTAGGTATACAAGTGGACATCATACAGGTAAAGTTTGGGCCGTCCTTTGGTTCCCACTTTGCCTGGTTGAGGAGATTTTAAAGGTATAATGAAGGTTCTACCCTGGTTTGAATGTTTGTGCTTCTCCAAAATTCACCTTGAAACTTAATCCCAATGGTGGTGGTATTCAGAGTTGGGGCTTTTGGGGAAGTGCTCAGCTTTTATCTGAGCACTAACCTCATTCCCATGAGGGCTTCACCTGGGGAATGAGATTAGTGCTCAGATAAAAGAGGCTTGAATGAGCTCCCTGGAACTTCCATCTCTTCCACCATGTAAGGACATCCAGAAGGTACCCCCTGTAAGGAGGCCTTGTCAGACACCAGACCTACTGGCACCTTGATCTTGGATTTCCCAGCCTCCAGAACAGTGAGTAACAAATTATAAATTACTCATTCTAAGGCATTTTGTTACAGGATTCTGGAGGAACTAAGACAGGTCACTAATACTTTGGCTTCAAGTTTATCAAAGGGTGATCATCCTGGACGGGCCTGGCCTAATCATGTTCACTTTTAAAAACTTTTAAAAGCAGTTTAGAAGAAAGAGATGTGAAATAGCAGAGACTCTCTCCTTTGCTGGCTGTGCAAGCTGCCTCGAATTCTACAGCCAGAGGGAAATGCATTCTGCCAACCACCTGAGGGTCTTGGAAGCAGATTTTCCCACAGTTAAACCTTCAGATGAGGACGCAGCCCAGATAGCTCTTAGATTTCAGTTTTGTGGAATCTTTGCAGAAAACCCAACAAAACCATGCCCAGACTTCTGATGCACAGACACGATGAGAGAATGAGTTAAAAGTTTGTAGTGATTTGTTATATAACATGGGTGACTCATGCAGATAAATTATTAGGGGAGATTAATTGATATAAATAAAGGGTAATGAGAGGGGAAATTGGAGACAGAAAGAAAAGTGCATTTTTGCATTTGCACCATTACACATGATTCAATATGCATTACATTTTAAAATAAAATTGAAAAATAATGGATCAGTTTACAACCTTAACTGGATTCCCCTGAGAAATGGAAACCTGTTTGCAAATACACTTTCACAAGACAGATTTTTATTAACTGAACATGAACAAACATAGACCATTATTACGTAAATGTTTTGACAATAGAGAAGCCAGATGTTGTCATGCTTGCCTATCCCTACATGCGTGGGATGAGGAGTCATGTGTACTGCCTTACACTTGCAATGGTCCTGCAGCTGAGCACGTCCTGTGCAGGTTGTGAGTCTTCTATAAACGGGATTGTATTTTTGCTTGTGCATGCTCGCTTTTGCTTCTACAGCTAGCAGCCAGACTACACAATGACCAATCTGACAGAAGAACGCTTCAGCCTCTGCATGTTAGAACCCCGCCCGGGCAATGCCAAACAGCCAGCCAGCTGAATCGCGCTGAGGTCCTTGCCCCCTCCCATAGCGTTCCCGGAATTGACCAGGTGTTCCGGCATCATGGAGATAATCTAGGAAGATATATTGGGAGGAATAAATAACAGGTAGAGCAGGGAGAGAGAGATTGCTGCAAAAAGAGTGAACGCGGGTGTCAGGCTGGCAGGGCCCTGGGCCCCTGGAGGTGATCCATCACCCCACAGCCATTATCGTTTGTTATCAAGGTTTCACCTAACAGCTGGGCAAGGAGAAATATTTGCAGTGCCGTTTCTCAGCCAACATTACGTCCTGTCAGATCAAATTTACTTTGACCCAGTGTTAGAGTTCATGAACGTTTTCAAAATATGAGGGAGGTGATCAGCTCCACACAGTGTGTTTTAAGAAAATTGAATCTAGTCATTTAGATTAGGTAACCACAAAAGCAATCGATGAGGCCGATTTTTCTTCTAAACTGCCCCGCTAGTGTTCTCTTCAGCCACTTCTACGCTTGCATGGCAAAGACAGTATCTGCAAACAGTTGGCGATGATCATTTTTACTAAATATTTACTTTTCTCACACAGCGGAATGGACTCCACCTCCCCTCTCCCGACATCCACAATCGCATCAGAATTGAGATCTGGTTAACAGCTCCAGATTACGGAGAGATCATTAGGTCACTGCTCCATGGCATGCCTGTAAATCAGAAACTTCATGGCCAGAGACCAATGCACACAGACCCCTGTGTATCCAAGTTAGTACAACACTCAACATGCTGGCCTGACTGAAAGCCATGCCAATGCTATCACCCAAATGCGCTTCCTAGCACGGCATCCCTGGTCTTTGTGGGGTGTGAGTTTGAACATGTACAGTGTGGAACATCACTTCAAAATCAAGTCTTCCTCCATTATAAATGAGGTGATCGCCCTATCTGCCTGTCACTTGCCTTTCTGACAAGTTCCCAGGGCAGGAGGAAATGCGTGTACCCTGCACTTTAATAAAACACGGAGAGCATTGCCCTGCAGTTTAAGCGGTTAAGCATGCCAAGAATCCCAGTTTCCGACACTTTGGATGTCTTTTGAAGAAGCACTTGCTGAAGTTGGCTAAGACAAAATGAACTTCCATCAACTAGGAGGTGCATTTCGGGAGGCTTCAGCGATTGTTTCATTTGTCTCTCCCAGCACCTGCTAGAGGAATACGCAGTTCCACACACTGGTGGAAATTAGGTTGCAGGTATTTCATTTTTAAAAACATCATGACAGGTGATCTTTTCCCCTAACTTTTCAATTATAGACTCTTGGGGAAATGTTTGGCTTTTTAAAGAGGTTTGTGCTGATGTGCTATTTTTCATAATGTTTTTTCAATCAATTTTCAATCTTCACTATACATTATCACAGGAATCTCCTTGTGCTATGTGTGAGAAAAATATAACTTAAAACTATGGCTGCATATTTTCATTTTTGCTGTCTCAGATGATCAGAAAATATCACAGAAAAGCAAATGGAAACACAGAGCATCACAGTGATTACATAACATGACTAGAGAAAATATGATGATTTAGAGTTGATAATTTGGTGACATGCTCTAATTGATCACTCTGTGTTCACAAATTGAATCATTAAGTAATAACTTTTTCTTTTTCCCCAGTGACCCTTTGATATTATTTTATTCCTCACGGCTTGTTCTCTACTAGATAGGGCTGATCCCTCAAAATCCTATTTTCCCACAGAGCTCACAGGTTTCCTTAGCCTTCAAGCCTCTAGAAAGCCAAGTCATCCATTTTTCTCCAGGGGCCTTTGCAAATGACTGCAGGGCTTTTCATCCATCAGTTCCCTCTCACACCTGGCTTCCCTCCTGGGTGCCAGCCATGTGGAGGGGCCAGTTGTCCTCTGAGAGAATGCATTCATTCAGCAAGATGATTTATACACAGGAACATATCCTGCTGAAGAAAACTTAGTGGATAACAAACAAGGAAAGAGTTTTGAAAAACCTGTGAGTGAAGGCTTATCCATTGTCCAAGGCAGACTTTCATCTGTTTCCTTAGTCTTGGGCTGACTGGGTATATCTGACCATCAGTAAACACCATCGAGCTTGAATGTTGCAATTAACAAAATGTAGTCTCTACAGTAGACTCAAGAAATAGTCACCTATTGAAAGAAATTTATATCTTGTGTTTAGCTTCGAGATAGCAAAATTAAAATACATTTTTGTTTGCTAAGAAAGTAACCTAAAAGGAATTCAGTATTAAGCACCACTAATTATTCAAAATCAGCACAAGTTTGTTAAGTGCCTACTATATGCCAGTTAGTATGCTTGGTGTTTTCAAATATTGTCTTGTAGGGAGCAGAATGAATTATGAGATATACATAAACACAATCGATATTTTAGCACACTCAGCCCTCATTTATTTATGGATGTGAGCTACATTCCTTCTTCTTCTTTCCTAATTAACTGTAATTTCTTCTTTATTATGAAATAAAGGTCAATAATAAATATTTTAGAGTGATTACATCTAGTGTCATCAGTCTTTTTTCTTTTTCTTTCTATAGATGCTAAGAGTGCGCCCTCAGAGACAGCCCAGGGCAATGCATGATTAAATTAGGATGGTCTTTGCATAACAAGTTAAATGATGGTTATATTTATAGGACAGATGTTCTAAAGCTGAACTCATTTTAAGGCAGCATACTTGTTGTTGCCAGGTCCCAAGGTCAGGCGAAATTACCTTAATCATGCAACTTACAGGGGATTAAAAAGAAAGAAAGAGCACTATGATGAAATGCATGAACGTGTCCACTCTTCCAGCTCTTCATAGAGATTTATGGCCCAGGAAGAGGACTGTTTTATGTTATCTTGGCCTTGTCAGTGTCTGCATCTCCCTTCTCATACCAAATGCCTCAGTCCAGTGGAGGAGACGGGTCTTGAAGGATCTTGAACTTGTCAACACAACTTTCCTCATCAGTAATTGCACTGCAGTGTCAAATGTGAGGCATAGACCTTGCTGCAAAGAGTTGTACACACTAAACCCACTCACATTTTGAACAAAAACATTCTTCTGTGTCCCTGGATGCTTTCCAGTCTCTATCAGGATAGCCATGCTGTCTAGAAGCAAACTGGTAGCCATCCAAAGAGCCCATGAAGGACGCATTCCTTAGCTCCTTGCTCAGCATCTCTTTGCTAGCAGGTTTCTTGCCCATTCAGCACTCGAGGCAAAGGGCTGGACTTCTGTTCCAGTTAGTAGTCCTCCTTCTCATATCTACAGCAAGTGTGATTCATTTTCTTAAGCAAAGGATAAGTTCACTGAAGAAGTGAACCAATTTCACCAGGCACCTTTAATCAACCTTCTGTAGTCTCAGACTTCCTCCCTGCTAATATTCTGTCTCCGTGGCTCAGTTTTCATAGGACTTGCTTTAGGTCATGCGCATTTCCATGCAATTGTATTTTATTTCCATGTGTACTTTCTCCTTACCTGATATGGGTTGTATCACCCTCACATGTGGTATTTTTAGTGTCAAGTAAAAGATGAACAAGGTTTTAAAATTCTGAGAATCATAATTAAGGAGACATCAGGAAGTTATAAAAATGCCCTTTGGGCTTGATTTGTGCCTCCCAACACAAGCCAAAATGCCACAAAGAACCATATTAGTACTCAAAGAGCCCAGTCCCATGTCTTGGCTAGGGTAGAGATTCCTGCTATTTGGCGATCTCGCTTTATACGTGGATAATGTTTCATAGGAGAGTAGTTCATGCATCATGGGTTGCCAAGACTATAATAGGGCAAATCCGGGAACATGGCTAGGAAGAGTCAGATGCAGAAATGTCATAAGAACATCCCAGTCTCTTTACTTCATGGTTTTGGGTTCAACGTTGCATCCAGAGACTTGGCTCCAGGAACACAAAGGAAATGCCCACTTTCTGCCTTCACAGCCCTCTTTGCTCTCATACATGATGAAGAGAAGCAGACAGGTGAAGTCTGTATCCATCATCAGTTACCTGGATGACACTCCATTACTTTATCTGAACAACTGGATAATAAAACAGACACAAAATCTATCACCTCAGATGAGTATAATATCTATGGGAAGCCTGCCTTTGAAGCCACAGCAATGGGGACAGACATCGATACAAGGGAAGTTAGGCTAGATGTCCAGTAAACTTCCATCAGCTAGATCTGGGCTCCAGATAGTCAGACATTATGATAGCTACCTCTCTCATGCTCTCATGGCATTTTAGGCACTCTGCCACTCCTTGTGAGATCTCTGAGCCACGCCCACTACCTCATCCTCTGAGGCACTGAAGCCCAACGCCACTTATACCACACTGTGCTACTATCTTGGAGTCTGGGCACAAGCTCTTGAGTCTTTTCTAAATGGACAATGACAATGACCTTGTGTACTTGACCTGAACTTCTACGTCACTGCCCAATACAAAACAATGATATATTTTATGAAGTTTCTAAAATCTATTTTACACATCAAACCTCTCTCCTCAATCTAGTTAGGAAATCAATAGCTTCAAAACTATGACAACAGAAAGATCATTCTGGTAGCTCACAGAGCTTGGCGGACCATATAGTATCAACTCAAGTAATGAACACTGACAAACCCTCAAGACAAAAACCGCATGGGGCTCTCTAAAGAAATGTCCATCCTCACTGAGATAAAGATCATGATTAGAGTGGAAAAGCAAAGCTGTCTGTTGAGGTTCTGCCAATTCATTGCTAATGGGAAGTGCGGTGATGCCTTCAGCCTTTGGCACAGGTCTGGATGCAGCTTTGGAAAGTGCCAGTCGCTAAGAGCTGGTCTCAAGATGGTGAACTCCTCTACTGTCTCCTCCTCCAGGGCCATCCTGTGAGCTCCCACCATGCAGCAGCCTGCACTCTGTGGTTGCTGTGGCTTTGGTATTTTTGCTGACGACAGTGTAAGGATAGATCGCCACCTGTAAGTGCAACTCTAAAAGGTCCAGTTCTCCTCTGTGCAGTCCCACGAAGACCCTGACAGGTGTTGAACCCCCTCCTCCAAACCACTATGGCGATTGTCTTTTGAGAAAGAGCAGTTGCTTGTCTCATGAGCATGTGTGATCTCAGTGGAGTGGTCTGCAGACAACCGCTCGGCTGCCAAAGCATTCGCTGGGTGGTCCACCGGCAGTTCTCTACTGCTGACCTCCACTCATCTCCTCATGCCCCTCTTGGGACAGACAGGGGTCCTTTTGTGAGGCTGGAGCTGGTGGACAGGTTCTTTTGGATGGTTGCCTCTTCCCATCCAGATATAGTTTATGAAGTCACTAAAATCTGTTTTACACATCAAACCTCTCTCCTCAATCTAGCTAGGAAATCAATAGCTTCAACACTGTGACAACAGAAAGATCATTCTGGTAGCACACAGAGCTTGGAGGACCATAAGGAAATTTCCCATAAGGAAATTCTGATCATGGTTTCTCTCACACTGAAGTCACAAATATTTATTTTGAATGTAAACAAATAAAAACAAATAGTAAATACAGGTCCTCCCTTTCCTCCTCCCTCCCTCCCTCCCTCCCTCTCTCTTCCCTACCTCTCTCCCACCTTCCTTCCTTCCTCTTCTCCTCTCTCTCTTTCTATCTCATTTTTTCTGTTTCTTTCTTTCTCCCTGTCTTCATTCCTTCTTTCCTTCCTCCCTCCTTCCTTCTCTCCCTGTCTCCCCATCCCCATCGCTCTCCTTTTGTTTCTTTCTTCTTTGAACTTGTGCTCTGGCAAGCAAAATGCTCCTGGAAGCAGAATGAATGCCACCAAACATCACGATGAAGAAAAAGAAAAAGTAGGCTCAGAAAATAAGCTATTATCCCATCTGCCTGTCCTCTATCATGTGTAGTGGTCACATGGAAGCAGTGCTTTTGACTTGCCTTTAATTGTGCATCCCTGCATCAAACACAGTGATGGCTGCAAATTATATGTTTACTGTATATAAAAGAGAAGTATCATTATTTCATCCTATATAATATGTTAAAGGTTTCAGTATATTTCCAGGTGGCAATTGTTCACTTGTGAAGACCCAATAACACCTTTAAAGCCATAAGACGTTTTTGTTGCATAAATTGCCGTTCAGGCTAAACTCAAAGCGCCCAACTAACTAATGCTCAGCTTAGACATTGAAGACCTGTGTCTTCTTAAGACAAGACAAAGAAATGCTGGGAACAGAGGAAGAGAATCACAAGCAAGTGGCAGTGCGGAAGGCCCTGAACAATTTGCTGCATGCAGAGCAGGCTGGACATTTGAGGTGCCACTTAGGCCTTGCAGTCACGCTGCGGCTGTGAGGCTCTCATCGTCTCATCTTTTTCATGAGAAACGATGCAGAGAGATTAAGTAACCTAACTTGTGGGGCTTGTACTAAGTGGCAGAGCCAAGTTCAAGACCAGGTCTACTCATTGCTGGCTTTTCAAGAGATGTCTACAACATAACAAATGTGTGTCTAATGGGGTCTCCCTTACAGCGGAAATCCAGTGGCAATGGCAAGGACGTGTTTAACTATAATAATCTAATGGAAATATAATTGAAAAAGTATACCAAGCATCAGTTCAGTGAAGGAACCTACGGAACAGTTTCCAACAGAAACAGGCTGGGTTGCAAGCTAGAAGCCAGGGTAAGGGGTGGCAGGGTTAGAAGCACAATGGACACAGTTAGACAAGGATTATATTATATTATATCATTTACTTAACAGACAATTGTGCATTGCAACCCAGGTGCAAGCTGTGTTCTTGACACTGGGGATACATCAGTTCGCAAAGAAGGCAGAAATCTCTGTCTACGTGAATCTTACATTCCAGTGGAGGAGATGGGTAAAAAATAAGATAGATAAATAATAATCTACCTATTCATTTGCTGTATTTGGTTGCTTGGGCCCCCATAACAAAATACCATAAATTGGGTGGCTGAAACAACAGGCATTTATTTGCTCACAGTTCTGGAGGCTGAAAGTCCAAGATAAAGGGTCAATAGAATTTGAGTCCTGGTAAAGGCTCTCTTCCTGGTTTGAAGACAGTCACCTTCTCACTATGTCAACACCTTGGTTTGGACAGGTGCGGGGAGCGGGGGAAAGGGGCATGGGAGTTCTCTGATGTCTAGTCTTCTAAGGACAGAAGTCCTATCAGATCAGGACTCCAGCCTCATGACCTCATTTAACTTTAATTACTTCCTTAGAGACCTTATCTCTAAATACAACCACATTGAGTATTACAGCTTCAACATATAAATTGTTTTTGGGGGGAGGAACAAACATTCAGTAGATGTTATTCACTAATTGTAAAATGTAGGCACAGAGATTGGTTAGAATCTAGGAACTGTCGAGATTTAAGTAGAGAAAATTGACAGGCAGATGACTTAATGGGCATGCTAGCCCTTTTAAAAAATTTTTTTAGATTTTGTTACTGTATAAAGTTAGCTCCTCAGAAAAAAAAATTCCATCACCCAGGCCCTATTTTGGGTTTGTTCTAACTCAAGTTAAAACAATATTGCTAGTATCTTCACATCCTTTGCAAAATATTCCTTGACACATTGATGATGAATTCCTTCTTGAGTTTGAGTCCAGAAAACAATAATATTTTGGTAAAACATTTGGCATTGCTGTTTTTTATTAGAATAAGAAAATGACATACATTAATGTGTTGTTTTTCACCCAGTTCTCAAATCTTGGGAGAAATTCCCTTACCAAATGCTAAAATCTAGTAACTCCAAGGGTAAGAACAATCGTATCTCTTTTGCTCAATGTCTGGTACAAGCCCCACTGGCGGTAAGGAAGAGTATCGAGGGCATGGTCCAAATCCTTGATATATTTGCTTTTGCATCTGTCTTCTATTTATAGCAAGCGGTACCTCTTTTTTGTTATGCAATTGTGAATGGTAATCAATATATCACCTTACTCTTTTGGCAAATAGATAAAGCATAATCAAAATTTTGCAATAGTTGATCTATTTATTTATTTTTATATGCATAGATGGAAGATAGTTTCCACTCTCTGCCACTTCTTCCTTGGCCCACACACCTGCCCACACCCCTCCTAGGCCCGGATGCATGCCAAGATGAGGTAAGAGGAAGACCTTTGAGAAAGATGCAGGAAGGAACTGGAGACAGCCTGGGCTTACCCCAGGAGCCTGGCATCCCTGCTGATGTTTGCTGTTCTGAAACAGACCAGGTCACCTTATCGCAGGCACTGAAGACACAAGCCATTCAGCCTTAAGATGTTATCTTTGATATGTTGGTACTGACCCCTGAGGTGGGGCTGGATGAGTGCTATTCCCCAAACCCCTGCCCTTTCTCAGAGGTCTTGAAGCCTCTGTTCAGAAGGGAAATGTGGACATCTACATGAACAACAAACAACCCGATTCCTGCTCCAAGACCAGGAAAAGTCCACCTTACCCTTGTGAGTATTGGATTGAGACCTTAGGAAGACAGACCTCTAGGAGAGGGCTGGGGTGTGGGTGAAGAGTGGACTTCAGGGCATGCACACACCTTTCCATTCCTCTGATAGCTAGAGTACAGCCACAGACTTACATGGCAATGCATACTATATAGACAAAAAATTGAAGCAGTATGAAATCTGTTAAATAATTTACAACGTATAGGATGACAGGTAGCTATATCTCCTCAGGATCACTGTGACTAGCACTCAAGATTCAGGTCACAGAACCTGGTCCCTGGAGTCACTAGATTCACAGTGATCAACCTTGTGTTCTCTTGCCAATCCGAATAGCTTTTCCTCCCATGGAGAGACCAGGGAGACTCTCGGTTCCTTCCAGGGGTCTGTGGCCTTGCCCACAGAGGAGAGAAGAGAAGGAGAAGCAAAGTAGAGGAAGAGGAGGAGAAAGAGAGAGAGAGAGGAGGAGGAGGAGGAGGAGGAGAGGAGGGAGACCAAGAAAAAAAGTCCAGATGATCGCAGTTAAAATGTCAAAATTCAACAAAATTCATAGATTTTTAGAAGAAATCATGCATGAATGTATTTATTTTACAAGTTTAGAGTGGAATACACTCTCCTGGGCAAAGCACAAAACCTAAAAGCCGACTTAATCAGATCAACATGCAACACTCTATGTGGAAAAACGTAACAAAACCAAAATGAAGTGACCAACAAGTATCTTGGAAACTTGGCTGTGTGTCAGAAAAATATATATTTTACAAGATCAAGTAGCACAGACTCTTCAGCTAGGGACCTACTCTGTGCCAGGCATCACGAGCAAGTTAAATACGGGATAGAAAGAAACAGGTGTTGAGCCCTGAATCCATGTAAACGTAACATTAAGTCCAAACCATTGTGGTCATTACCGTTGCACAAAACAAACTAGCAGTTAGAGTTCTTGAAAAGGTCTGCATAGTGTCGAAATAATAAGATGTTTTAGATGACAGGCTGGGATTAAGCTCCTTAAGCATGAAAACAAACACAGTAAACTGGAGATGGAAATTAAAGTTGGCAAGAAGTTGCGGGGTGTCATTATCCTTATCTTGCTCAAGTTATTAACAGATACTATATTCTGAGCGAAATAAGTTGGGAACCGCAAATATAGTTTCTCCAAAGGGATGACTCATACCCCCTAGGATCACAGTCTCTGTTTCACTAAATGCAGACCTTGAACCGCAGGCCCACAGAGCCTCCCCGGAGCCCCACACCGATAAGCCCCTTTCTGTAGCTGGAGCCATCACAAGTGGGTTCATGCCTCATTGCCCAGGTGTGTGAAGCTCCACTTTCCCATATACCTGAGCATTTGTCCTTCCCTCTCCCCCACCCCACCCTCCCTTTGTCCTGCCCTGCAGAGGTGGTTAGATGGACAGAAGTTACAGCTTCCTTGAAAGCACCACCTTCACTAGTTTCCTTGGGAGAGGTGTCCCAAGGCCTGGACTCACAGCTCGACGCCACCTCTTCCATCCTGTGTTCACAGCATATGCCTATTCTAAAACCTGACCGTACTTAGCTATGAAATAAAAAAGAAAAAGAGGTTAAATGTATCGCATTAATTTTTAAACGAACCCTGTGGGAAAAACACTTTCTAAACAAAGGAACTAAATAAAATTCAGCAAGACTCCTACACTGAGCAAATCTTATCTGGGAAAAAAATATGCAGATATGTTTCTTTTCTCTTCAACATTTGTATCCCCTCTCTTATGTTGTCCAGAGAGACACATAGTCTATATGTTTGCACATTCTGTTTAATTTGTCTGCTGAATAGACCAGGTCAGTCCCACTCATTTCTATCCTTGTATTTATAAAGTTATCTGAAGAAGCTTTAGCCCCCTCTTTATGGAAAGGATAAAGCTTCAAATATATTCTACCATAGGAAAAATTGATTATCCATTACCTGTTAAGACATCAATATCATTATTATTATTATTATTATTATTTTGCTAACTTAAATAATTGGAAAACATGATAAAAATGTGATAGGTATAGATGCCATCGGTTATGTTCTAGAAGCACAACTATTATTAAATAAAATTTATGACATTCCAACTGATCCATATCTTTCTACTTACAAATTTGTAACTGAATATTAACTGTAGACGAGCACTTCATTTTCAGCATTATAGTAGATGAACATTTATAGTACAAAAACTTCAAATATTTAAATATTTTATTTGCTCACAGTTGAAGATTTTGTTTGTTTATTAGTTTTGCTAACCCCCTAGCATACTTTTAGATAGGGTGATGTAGATTGACTTATTGCAATCATCTATCTGTCACGTGATGTGTAGGTACCCATCATGACTGTTCTATTACTTTTGAAAAAACCATCAGGATGAACTTGCTGAATATTTAGGGGAAAGTACACGTGGTCAGAGAAATGATAGGAAAGTAGAAACCAAACCAAATTTCCTCCTCCCCATAGAGAAATGAAGGTATTTTGATAGACATTATTCATTGTACCATGTGATTTTCTCTTTTTTTTCCCAATTCAAGTTTAGAAGAAGAAGAGGAAGGAGGAGGAAGAAGAGGAGGAATAATTATACATATTTCTCATAAACCTTTCCACCTGAGGGGTTTCTTCACCTACATGATGACGTTCAACTCCAGTGGTTTTCAGTATCCACCACATCTCAGTGGAAGGCATGTTACTTTCCAAATGGCCAAGCGGACACAGGGTTTGCCAGAAGCCCTGACATTACAAGTACAGGCTATGGTATTGCTTCTTCTATCAACTCACGCCAGTACCAGGTACTGTAGGAGGCCAACAGATCATTTTATTTGGAGTCATATGAATACTCTACCAAAGTAAGCCTTTGAATGTCGGCAGGCCTGCAGACCTCACAGCCAAATCAAAGGGAATTTGCTCTAAAAAATTTGGGCAAGGTTGCTTTCACCCTAGGCAACTTTGACTCTCTAGGCAATGTGAGCGATTCTGAAGGGAATGAAATTTGGTTGTGGTTTATTTTTACTCCTTCCTGGATGACCACAGAGCGAAGTGCTACTCTTTAAATGAGAACTTTGCAACTGCTTCGCACTCATTTATCTCTCTCTTGTCTTCTTTCCTCCTCCCCTACTTCCTCCTCCTTCTCTTCTTCTGCCTTTCTCTCCCTCTCATGCCAAAAACAATGGATGAAGAACTTATTAAATACAAAAGATGTAAGAACTAAACAAACAAACAACAAAAAACGCACACAAAAAACCTGTCTTTAGCCAGAATTTCACTTAAATTAATTCATAGACATTTGCATATTTTATATAACTATTGCCAGAAAGGGGGTCCTGCCTATTTTTCAACTATTTATTTTTTCCATGGTGAATAAGAGTTATTGCAAAAAGAAATTCCCCCCCAAAATATATTATTAGCTATGAAAAAAGTAAATAAAATAAAATGAACATTTATTTAGATAATAATGTTCAGAAACCTTAGTCGGAGAATATTATTTACAATACTTGATCTTGCAAAATTAAATACCTGTGAAATGCTTGGAAAAGGAATGAAATTCCAACATTAACAAACAGGATTTTGAAAGATGACTGTTGATTTATTAAGATGAGCTGAGAAATAAAATCACCTTAAAAACACAAAAGCTACTTTTATTTTAATATTTCTCATAGTAAAAATACATTTTTGTTATTGCTAAAAAAAATACATGTCATTCATGGGAGCAGGGTTCTTCTTAGATATGCATTGATTGTTAGAATTGTCCTTTGGTGTAAGGAGGTCAATTTGGCATGACAACTGTTTGATAAACATTCCTGTCTGCAAGAACAGGCTGGGGAAGAAGGTGAACTTCAGATAGAGGGAGAAACCAGAGCTCACTGAGGTCTGGCTTTCTTCCTGGACTTCCCTGAGGAAGGTTGAGGGACACTCATTACTCACAAGAAGTAATGGGTTGAAAGCCAGGCCCAGTTAACGGCACACAGTATTTTCCTTTTCTGTTCTCTGAAAATTCTACTGAAAGTATGATGAAACTGCAGAGAAATCCATGACATCTAGCCTTTACTAGCCTGCAGGAGGATTTTGGTGGGTCATATGCGTGACAATCCTGTAACTTTGCCCTGACTGATGGGTGGGTAAGGGTGTCCAGGCCAAGGAGAAACCCTTCCCCAAGCAGGGTTAGTTCACTTCTGAGATTGGAAACTCACTCACGTTAAATGGAGCTCTGGAATGGGATGTGTGATTAGCACGGTGCTTATAAAGAGACAAATAAATCAACCTCAAAGTAGAAGTGCTAACGTTGCATTATGGTGTTTGGCTCCATAATTAACAGAATGAAATGCACCTATTGATCTCAAGTTCAGCTTCAAGTAATTTCATTGAAAAATGCATGTGTGTGCAAGCTTGTGTGTGTACAAATCCACATACATCTATGTGTTAAGAAACAGGGACACACGGGCAAACATACATATGGTCATATATCCATACAACATTTATTTATGTCCCCCTCACTTCGCTGCATTTGAACATTCATTTCTTAAAGTGATCCTCTGAGAGTTTTCCGTTTAGTTGCTCTCTAGCAAAGGGTGTTATACAGTCTGAAGTGGCAGGTGGGTAATAAGCTAATAAAACTCATTCTCCCGTCTTCAAGTTTAAAAGCTTTATACAAAATGAAGTAACTGTTTTGATTTCACATTATGGCATTTGTTTGGTGTGGGCAGGTCCAGCCTCCACCGACAGAGACCTGACCAAAAGCAACCTCATTTGATGGACGTGAATGACAAGCCGTCAAGGAGCCGGGCAGGCACGGGGGTTTCCTGCCATAGTTAGACCATTTTTTTTTCCTACAAAGATTCACCTAATCTCACGGTAGAAAAAATAAATGTGTTGAGTCACAAGGAAATGATCTTACTGAAGAAGGGTAGCTCACGTATAAAATTGTTACAAACCTTAAAGTGTTAAAGGACTGAATAATAATATCTCAGGTGGTTCTAGTGACACCCTTTCTCTAAAAGATTCCAGAATTTCCCACGATTGGAACATGACGTTGTGTGTATTTGACACTCTCCTATAAGCATCTTCCATTACGTCATGCTCACAGCATCACTTCAACCTGGTGTTTCTCGTCATTATCTTCATTATGCAAGCCTCGTTTATCCCTCCTTCTGGAATTGGACAGTCAGGATAAACTACATAGAAAATACAAATAAATGAAAGAGGGGTGTGGAAGATGTACTCACTCTTAATCTTTATTTCTTTGCACGAAGAAATGTGCTTGCCATGAAAAGTTGCGAGGAGATGGAAGAACAAGAAACAGGGGAGCAGGCATAGGAGGGACGTAACAGTGAGTCTATTGGACAGGACATGAAGAACATCTGGAATCCATCAGCACAGCTCAGCAGATGACAGTCACCTTGAAATGCAAGGCCACCTTCTCCCAGTTTTATCTCCAGCATGTTTTGAGAAGTTGGAGAAGTGAGTTCTGTCACCCGCTTCACCCAGGGACCCCATGAGGTTGCTGAGACGTTACTCTAGCAGGGTTGCAAGATGACTTTTCATTATACAGACACTCGGCACATTAGAATGTGCCCACATCCTCACTCTGTTTATCTGCAAAACTTCATGAAAACTCTCTTGGCTTCTCTCTGGAATCTCCTATTTCTCAGGAGTGACCCAGGAAGCCAACACCATAGCTAACATGGACGAGCGCCAGGATAGACAAAAGATGCTTCCCCCAGCCTTCTCTGGAAGTGGCCATTTTGAAGCTTATGATCAATGTTGTACAGTTTTCAGAGAGAAAGAATCCACTCCTGACATTAAATAAATTAATTGTCATAAGATATATGTGGGACATACGGCCAAATGTCCCTCCCTGGAATACTGTTTGCCATCTCACACTCAAGTTTTATACTGCTTGAATAAATAGATGCAATTTCCAGTTTTCCTGTGTTTATTGACACAGTTCTGAGACCGTCTGATTTCTGGAGAGCGTTGGTTAGTTAGACAGGGTCAGTGGCTGTCCTGTTGATTGGCAGTTTTACACAAAAAATAGCCATTTTCTCTGTGAAGCAAGCCTGAGATGTCTCATGGCTAGGATGTATACGGCTGAGGTTATTTTTGAAAGCAAAAATAGTGGAAGAGTGACTAATTCCATATGTATCATCCCAGCTGGCATTAAGGGAGACCTGAGCCCAGACGCCCTGACAGCGTGCGGGGCACATGACATGCTTGGCATATGCTAATGTCCTGAGTATATAGGTCACAGACCAAACCCGTCTCCTCACACACTCTTCGTTATTTTGCCACGATCACAGTGTTTAACAAATCTAGATGGTAGAATCCATTGTAACAGCAGATATTGGTGGTTTTCAATACATTTAGATGGAAGAAAAAAGCTACAACATGTTTGAAATGCCAAGGATATTTACATTTGAAAACAGTGTGTCCTGTAACTGCTTTCCACTGCAGAGCTTACTAATGGTATATGAATTCCAGGCCATTCAGAGCTCCTGTGATTGACAGTATAAAGGCTTCAGAGCCATTATAATGTCAAAAAAGACAGTGTCTTCCCTCCCTTCTCCACACACAGTTTAGGGTTTTGTCAGATTTCTCATAATTAACCCTGATATTTGACGTTTAATATCTCGGCCATTCAAGATCTCGTTGAGCTACTAGTACTTGGCAGACAGGCATTCTAGATGTATGCAAATTTTTTGAGGATGCTGCCAGAGAATTTCCAAAAAATTCAGAATGGGTTGGCAAACAAACCAAATCAAAACAAAACAAATAATGATGCTAAGATTAATTTTATTTTTTTCTCTACAGAGTCATTTTCTGATTTAACAAGGAGTTTAATGTGCCTTGTAACCAGTGTGGTATGACATCATTACCTTCCATTGTTCAATGTTATTATGCTATTCTACACGAAAAGTTTCAAGACACCGGGGATGCGAGACAAAACAATACAGCTACCTTCCTCCAATCTAAAACAACATGCAGCCAAGGTGTTACAGTGAGACGGGAAATTCCGATTGTAAAATGTCTTGATGCTGTCTTCAAAAATCACAGATTCAAACCTGGGCATAAGAGCATTCATTTGTCCACTCTCTTGTTTAGTTTTTAATACGTATTGACCATGTAGGAGGACTAAACCAGGACCCTGCCCTCAAAAATCCTGCATGAGTGGCCGTCAAACCTTTGCAGTGAATTTTTTACGATGTCAGCACATGCCACCGGCTGACTGTTACTTTACATTATTAAACACCACTGAATTTCACCACTGCTCTTTCTGTGTGTCGGGGACAGGAGTGGCACTCGGTGTCTAGCAATGGTAGTCACCATTAACTGAGTGCTCATCACTGTGTGTCTTGGGTCCTGTCCAATTAAGTCTAGCCTAAAGCTGCCTCCTTGCATATTTTAAGTTGGCCCTAAAGGTTTTGTAGCACATAGTGACTTGTCACCTAACTGGAAGTGTAAACATATTGTCACTTACTCCTGTGCCAGTCACCGAGTTTCAGCCAATCAGAGACAGCCAACTGTTCAAACCTTGTTCAAGTAAGGCAAGTGCCAAGCTGTAGCCAATCTTGTTGTTTCTATCCCTCACATTCATTTTCTGTAAGTCATTTTTCTTTTTCAGTCCATAAATCTTCTTCTACCAAGTGGCCAGACTTTAGCCTCTCTGTACCTATTCCAGTTTGGGGGCTGCCACATTTGCGATTCATTTTTTTGCTCAAAGTCTGTTCGATTTGGCGGGGCACCTGTAGTCCCAGCTACTTGGGAGGCTGAGGTGGAAGGATTGCCTGAACCCAGGAGCTTGAGTATGCAGTGAGCCTTATCGTGCCACCAGACTCCAGCCTGAGTGACAGAGTAAGACCCTGACTCAAAATATAAAATAAAAAGTAAAGTCTGTGAAATGTAATTTGTCAAAGGTTTTTCTTTTAACAGTACTGTCCAAGGAGTGTTATGTGCACAATATTTTGGACATCACTGTTAACCCTCAAAGCATTTCATTATCTAGATGAGTCTTCTGAGTCTTTGAGGTCAGAGTTGCTCATACAAGCCTGGGAACACTCCATGGCTCAAGTTTGAGTTAGTGTTTCCTTCCACTCATCAATTTGCTGTGGGAGATGGTTTGACTTGCTATGATTTTGCAAGGAGACATAGCGCATGAGTAAGACCTGAGACGGATAGCCACATACAGATTAGCCATGTTTTAGAACACAGTTCTTTGTTAGAAAGTCTCTTGTTTGGTGACAGAGCAACCTTGTTTTATAAATTCCACATTATTCATAAAGCAGGATGATTGGGAATACAATGAATCCTCTTTGGTCCCGTGGATATTATAATCAATCCATGATGCCAAAATGACCTAGCAGTGAGGCAGTCAGAAATCACTGAGTAGGCAGGTTTCTCTCCTACTAAGGGTCACTAAGTAGAAGTTTGGGAATATAAAACAATACATCAAGGCCTTCCAAAGAACTAGTCACAGGAAGGGAACACCAAGCTCCCCATGGCTAGGAGGTCCCTTGTAACATAACTTTCTTGTGGCTTGAGTCGCTGTCAGGACTCTCCAGCTGCAGGCCAGGACACTAGCACAGAGACTTGGAAATCTCATTGAAAAAATGTTCAGATTCCTGGTGGAGATAATCATTTTTCACACCAGGCACACATGCCAACACGTTTTACTAAAACTCAGATGCCTTTAGTTTGTTTGTTTGTCTGTTTAAATTTGTTTAACCTCATTGGTCACTTAAGTTCACTTTTTGTTGGCAGGTCCAAGCAAACTTCAGATTATTTCTGGCCCCTAATGGGCAAGGGGGTTCTATTAATCCCTGTGCATTTCTGAATTCCTGACATACTTCGCTGCACTTTTGAAAAAGTGCAAGTGATCCCTCTTTGCCAGGTTCCTGGAGGCAGATGAAGACAGCAAGAATAAGACTAGTTCTTGTCACTGGTCTGCTGAGGGTCTGAGGATGCAAACCACTACAGAACCCACAGTATGTCACGGGCAATACTACTAAGGACCCTGCAGTGCATCGCAGGGCATAGTAACCACTACTGAACTTAGAGTTTGTCACAGGTGGTGTTAACCAATATCTACCCTGCAATGTGTCAAAGGCAATACTAATATGAGCCCTACAGTGTATCACAGGCAATACTAACCAATACCGACTCTACAGTGCATCATAGGTCATATTAATGGGACACCCAGCAGTGACAATAATCCCAGATTCTTAAGGCTTTACCTTAAGAAACAAACAAGTTATGGGCATGGGGAGAGGAGTACGAGGTCAGCAGAAGGACATGAAAAAAAGAATCATAGAAAAGCAGGTATGGAAGACATAACATGAGTTCTCCTCAGAGCTTAAGTCTCTGCAGGACCTGAAAACGTTTGAAGAACCTCCCTGCCCCCTTAGATGTCATTTCCCTGGCCCCTTTCCTTCTCCTTCCTCTGCTGTTCCTCTTTTTCTTCCTTCCCATCTGTCAGTATTTATTGGGCTCTCACTAAGTACAAGACAGGATTCAAGGCAGTGTCTAGGACTCCAGCATGGAGGTTAAGATTCCCATGAATAATTTCTGTAGAAAACTGGAATGGTTTAGGTGAATGGTTTAGGTCCAAAGAATTTCAACTAGGAGGTGGCAGATGAGCTGGGATGAAAGTAGTATTTATTCCAGAAGACTTGAGAACAGATGAAGGTCTTGAACTCAATCGTGGAGAAAGGAGGTATCTGTGAAACGCTTTGGGCCACATGGTTCTTATATTTGATAGAGGACATTAACTCTGGCAGCGATGGGAAAAAGGCAAGGACAGGGGTTCTGGATGTCTTTTAGGTTGCAGATTGAGCTTTCTGGGATTGAGACACCAGAGTCTGCCCATTTTGGCTACTAACAAAGAGGGCATTGAGTCCAACAGTCCTGAGGAAGGAGAGTTCCACTGTAGATGGTAACCAGATGGCTGGAAACATGTATATCCCATCAACCACAGTAGAGACAACCAAGACAGGGATTTTTTTTTAAACATAGAGAATTAACAGTGGCATAACACATTTTAGACATTTTGAGCTTTAAAAATAAGCAAAATATCCACGAAAATGAATTTTGGTGGGGGGAGAAAATGGATGGATAGACCATGAAAGAGCTATTCCAAGTTCAAGGTGAACTTATAAAGTTGATAAATAAACATAGAAAGAGGATGACATTTATAAGAAGAACCAACACACAGAGGAAAAAGGGATTAGAGACACAACTGGGATGAATGAGCAGGAATCAGCAAAACATTGAGAAATCAGATTGTCTAGGAGGAGAAGGAAAGAGGGGAAGGGAACAGCCTAGAAGGAAGCCTTCAACCTCAACTACCAAGCACCTTCTGTGCCTGTTTCCTGTCTGTTCCAATATCCATCATTTAATTTAATCCATAAAGCAATTCATAAGTAGGTGTTATTGGAGTCTTAAATTAAAAAAAGAAGGCTCTAAGATGTTAAGTTAGCTACCTAAGATATGACTCACACTGTTAGTAGATGATGACCAGAGCCCTAGACAGCCATGATGATTTCATGCTTTCAAAGGAATAGAAAACTGGTTGGTGTCAAAGTTATCGGGACATTAAGGAGGTGGTCAAGTCCAGCCAAGATGCACCTACTTGCACAACACGACCTTGAAGGGATTTCCAGAGCAGATGCCAGTTTTCAATGCAAATAAAGAATGAGGTATCGAAAATGGGAAAGCCTGGTTGAGGGAAGATAACACTGCAAATGGACTCTGCGTTTGAGGCTTCAAACACCAGATAATTCACTTGTCTCAGAAACCCTCTCCTGCCAACCTTACTGCCTTCCTTTTCACAAAGAGGAGGTTGAGGTTCAGAGGAGTCAAGCACCAGCCAAATCACAGGACTGAAGAGTGGTGTGTGGGATTTCCACCTTGCTGAATGTCTCCTGAAGACCTAATAAAGTTAATGAACTTGGTGTCTTCAATGCAAGCAGCTGCCCTTGTTAACTTCCAGGGTTTGGGTTCTTTGGCAAGAACAGGCTCATTAGGATGCTACCCTCCAGAAAGAGTTGTGTGAGGAGTAATTTTACTTTGCACTCACGCCCAATGAAGGTGAGTTTTATGATTTTCAATCTCGATATCTTTACCCAAAAAAGGACCAGGAACCCAACTCCCTGCCCTCCTTTAGAGAAGCCGTGTGTCAGAGGTGATGGAATACTATCGTGTGGTTTGGCTGTTGACATACTTTGGAGATGTGTCCCTTCCAAAACTCTTGTTGAAATGTGATCCCTGATATTGGAGGTGAGGCCTAGTGGGAGGTGATTGGGTCATGAGGACGGATCCCTCACAAATGGCTTGGTGTCATTCTCAGTATTTGGCGAGTTCTTCTCTATTAATTAACACGAGTGTTGGCTGTTCAGAAAGAGTCTGAGGCCTCCTCTGTCTCTTGCTTCCACTCTCACCATGTGGCATGCTGACTCCCCCTACCTTCACTAGGAGTAAAAGCTTCCTGAGGCCTCACCCCAATCCTAGCAGGTGCCAGAGCCATGTAGAATCACGAACCAAAATAAGTCTCTTTCCTTGATAAGTTATTCAGCCTCAGGTATTTCTTTACAGCGAAGTGCAATGGACTCATAACTGCTTTTGCAGTGATGGTGAAGATGATGTCGGGGAAGCCTAGGTCCCTCTGCATGCGGTGGGACTGACATTTGGTTGGCTGGGAAGAGCAACGCCCAGTCAGACCGGCACTGCTACCCACCCTGTGCCACCAAGGGGGAGCAGGGACCCTTATCAGAGCATGCTTAGCAAAACCTTTTCATTTTCTGCCTCGTGACCATCTGGACTTTTATCAGGTCTGCTCTGTGAAGGTTAAATAAGGAAATATGCGACCAACCATTTGCAGCAAACAGGCCATGACATCCGTCTGTGTTTGTCTTATTATTCGCTGCAGTTGTGTTTGTTTCCTGGGTGTGTTAGGGTTACAGCCTACAGTTGCCACCCATCATGCTCATTATTTAAATGAGACAAATGGGCTGTTGTCAAGGAACGTGATCTGAGTGACATTATTATTCTGACCTAGTGTAAATGTCATGACCTGTCTTGGGTTTCCAGCGGCAAGAGAAAAGCGTCAAGTCGTCGAGGTGACGGTAGCCTCTCTCCATAAATCAAGTGTTCCAGACGTTATGATAACTTTTATTAAAGAGCAAATGGATTTCTTGACATTAGGCTTTTATACATTGGAGACAGCAAATGTAAATGAAACTGCTTTCCCCAAAGAGATAAAACCGATTCAGCTCATGTGAGCAGAGGAGGGAAATGATACTCAATTTACTGAACTTAGCCAATTTCTGTTGTGCATGTGTAATGATTTGAAAAATCACAAACAGCAAAGATGTAGGAATGCACTTGCCTTCTATTCCCACAAGTGACTGTGGTTAGTAATTGCTGCCATACTGACTATGTCGGCAATATACCCCAAATTTAACATTCGCAATATGTCATTTTACTTCAAATCATTATTAATATACATCATATCATAAGTAGGCTGAAATAATTAGGTGATAAAAATGTGATAAATTTTATTGCCTCTATTTTGTTCCACTAATATCCTTTCTGTCCGTGTGCTTGCCAAAATCCATTAGCAGTAATACGTGTTATGTGTAAGGTTTTCTGTTATTTTTTTCCCTGATGCATGTTGCTTTCTTTGTCATATTCATTTAGATGTGTGAAATAAAACATATATCTAAAAATAACTTGTCGCTGTAAAAACCTATCATAATCTTTGTGTATTTCTTGAACTCTTGATGGTTCAAGAAATACATTACAAAAGCTTGATGTAATTTCTGAAAAATTAGAATTTATACAAAAATAGCTATTTATTCAAAAGTTGTAACATATCTACATAGAAAAAAATCAGAATAATGTTTTAATTGCAGAAATAAACCTTTAAAATATAACCTTTATTTCTATAAAGGGTGACAAAAACGTCATCTAGATCACAGATGGAATGCCATTTCACTTTGTTGTTTCTCTGGGCTCTTGCAAAAATTACAGTGTTTATTTTCATCACTATAAGATTGGAAAGCAAAAAACATAAAAGACAGACCTTCAGTTATGTTTTACAGCAACTCAAGACTAGAGAGACAGAATCTATACAAAGGATTTCTGGTCAAGGCCAGAAGGCAAGTGTCCTCGTCTGGGGGCTGGGACTAACTCCTTGGGCGTCCTGACTTGAAGACCTGCTTCTGTCAAGGAGTCTTGAGTGATGAATACAGGAAAAACGTCCAGAGGGCTTCTCTTGTGTTAAGAAGCTGTAAGACAGTTGATAGTTGTAGCAAATTGCTCTATGGCTTGAGAAAATAGAAAGCCATCAGAGGTTAGTGTTAGCAAGGGCCCTGTTCACATGGAGTGCTAAATCCTAATTTTATGGCTGAAAACACTGAGACTGGAGGAGGTTAAAGGGGACACTGTCAGAGATGGGCAGGAAAAGACGAATTTCACTCTCCAGGGCCCAGTCTCAGGCGGCTTCTGTTTGCTTTGTCTGTTTCATTTTCAACTTGTCTGATATTCACATATAATTCACAACTCACCAGAGCAGTCTACCCCAAGAAGGTGGCATCTAAGATGCCCTTACTGTGCCAAGTAACACTTGGGAATGTAGAAATTATGGAATTTTGCTGGAATGGGAGGTCTCTGAGGTTGAGTTTTGGGATTAAACTTCCCCAAGAGTGAATTTAAAATGTTCCAATCTTTCCAATGTAACTGAAATATTTGTTTATCCACATTGGTCTCTTTAGACTTAGACAGCCAACGGTTTTCTAGAAAATTGATTTTTGTTATCTCTTTCTGCACAACTAGTCCATCTTCCCTTTCTGGGTACTTGCTTCGAGCATACTCACAGAAAAATGGTCAGTTTATTGGTAATTTGTAAGACCATTTGCAGAACCTTCTCTAGGGTGGCATAAGCTCTGGTGCAGAGAAGGCATAGAATCACCAGGAACAAATCAACATTTCTGTGGGAACACTGAGGGCTGAGACAGAGATGTTTAAGAAGCCTACACACATACATTTCTGCATATACCACTTTCTTAAATTAGTCATGTAAAATCTCTGCAATGAGTGCCTTATTTTCTATGCCACAGAGGCATTTGTTGCTTTGTTCTGTGAAGGACGCCTTAGTGTTCTCCCAAAAGAGCTTGCAAGACAGTGCTGGTATTGGGATAAAGAAGGAAGATTCTCCTTCCTGTTCCAAGTCATGTCCCACCTTCTCTTCCTGGACTCTGAGGAAATATTGAATTCCTGGACTCTGAGGAAATATTGAAAATTGACCACTCTTAACTGTCAAATTCAGACATTTGATGTCAAATCAAATACAATCAGTGAAGACAGTGGATGAGAAAAGGAGGGAAAATCAGTTGAAAGTATTGCTTCAACCCATGTTTTCCATTCTCTTTACTCTTTGACCTTGAGAGTGTGTGTGTGTATGTGTCTGTCTGTCTTGGAGGGGATGCCTCTCCACCACGTATATACTCTTCTTCTTTCTTTTTCCTCTTTTATTTTTCCCCACACACATTTTTACCCTTACAAGGAAAGCACTGGTCTTCCCTCTTTGTAATCTTGTCTTGTCTCTTGCAAACTTTTCACTTCCTGTGTCCATTAAAGTCAGTGGCAATGGTGACTGCAGACCCTGCATGTGTGTGTGTTAGTGGGAGGGACGCAATGGAGAAGGGTTAGCAGGAGGAAAGGGGAGAGAAGGTCAGGTTTCTTGAGAACAGGGAAGATGCTGCCATTCTTAACTTAGACAACTTTTAGCCCAAAATGTTTGAAATGAAGCACACTTTGTGACCAGAAGCATGGTTTCTCTCCAAAGAACTACATCTTTTTTCATAAAGCATTTTTAAAAATAATACATAAGGTAATGACCTTGACACTATTTTTGTAGACTAGTAAACGTGTGCTTTGAAAAGAGAATTCAATGCTTCTTGTTCTGGGTCTCAGTAAGACATTTCCACACATTTCTCACTGTCCTTTCTCATTTGACATTGAAGAGAGCCACACCTAGTTCACTGGTAGCTATCCCAAGGTCTCCTCAATTTGAATGAGGAACAGGGGATAGGGGCTTCCCCTACCCCACCCCCTTTCCTGTTCCCACTGCCACAGTCCGTTTGTGTTTGTGTTGGGTCCAAATCCTCTGTAACTCACAATTTATTTATATTGCAGCAGAGAAGTCAGAGAGAAGGGTCAGCATTAGGTGCAAGTGATAACATTACCATGGCAGTGAGGATGCATTCTTCTTCAGAGGCATGCAAACACAAAAAACCTTCTGTTCCCAGCTCTCACTTGACTTAATCTTTTACACTTCCTACACCATCTTCCACACCATCCTGGTGGTTTTTAGTGGAGCGAGAGCTTATTCAGCATCCAAAAAATTGTTGTCTTAAGTTGCCTCCCTTGTTAACCTCTATCTCTACACTACATTGATTTTTTCTGACAGCACCTGAGATGACTGTCTGGCATTATATTTACATTTAATTACATACTAGGTATCTTGCCACTGAAATGTGAACTATCCAGGGGCCCTGGGTCCTCATGGCTTAGAAGAGTGCTCCGCACAGAATAGGTCCGGGAAATGTGGGTTGGATAAATGAGTGATTATTTCTGGGTTGCCAGATGTTGGCTTCTAGATCCCCAGAAAGCATTTTATTCCTTGGCAGAATAACTAATATTTCTCTGCTAGGATTCTTCCTCTCCTTACCTACTCTGTATACCTTTGATCATGAATGTCTTAACACAAGATTCTTAACAGATCTTTTAGTATCTGTGGCTGCTAATTCCAGCATTTGTGCCTTCTATGTGTCTTCTATTGAATTTGTTTCTTCTTGTCATTGGTCATATTTTCCTAGTTTTGCATGCTTAGAACTTTAAAAACATGTATTATACTCTATAATGATGTGAAGAGTTTAGATTCTGTAAAATTTCCTGCAGATTTTCCTGAATTTTTTTCATATAGTTACATTTCTGGAAAATAATCTTGGTCCTGTGAAATGTGTTTTAAGCAAGCCATAAGGACTCAAGAGTGAACAGCTCTAGAATTTTGTGTGTCTTCCTTCGATTTAAAAAAAATCCTTTGCTTTTTAAAAGTAATTTCTTTCTATTCCTTCAAAAATTAAATCTTCCAAAAGACTTGGATTTTGTTTCTGTTTCCAACAGTAACAGACACCATTAACCCTACCCATTGAACCTCTATACTCAGGGGTCTTGTTAATGAAGTTTGCTCTGACCTTGGACTACTCCTGTTGGAGGATTTTCTTTGTTAGTAGGTACCAGGGGAGGCTGAGAGTGTTCTGGAATGGACAACTCCAGAAGACCTCTCTCCAAAAATGGACAGAATTGGAGGGTGGAACCCCAGATTCTTCTGGAGCCCATATTCCCCAGTCTCCCAGAGGTCCCAGTGCATCCTTATTGCCTTCCACATCCTTTTGTTGGTGCATCCTGGGAGCATCTCTCAAACCCTTGCCTCTGGGTCAGCCACGGAGGAGCCAGCTTCAGAGGGTTGTCAAGGATGTTTGAAACTTTGTTTAGTCTTCTCTTCATCTCCTCATTTCTGTGTCTAAATTCTTCATGTGCTTTAAGGGCTAAGTCGAATGTTGATTTCTCTATGAAAATTTCAGTGTTACTCTAAACTTTACACATAAAAGTCTTGACAAACTTCACTTGCGCTCATCAAAATCACCCTAGCACTTTACCTGTTATTCTGTTAACACTAACCATTTCTCTTTTAAAAAATTGTCATCATATTTTATCATCTCTACTTAATAATACACAAAATTAGAACCAAACATGCACATATATCTCCTTTGTATAACCTACAGAATCTTCAAGGGAGCTTTGCACTGAGTAGTTGGTCCTTACTTAAGAGCTGTGGACATACTTGGAAGATGCCTCATCAGTTCTCCATTTTGTCCTTCTATTTTTCTAACTGATTTTGAGATATTCCTAGACTCCAAGATTATTCACCTTTGTGAATGTTTTACTGGATCACATATTGTTATATGTTCGTAGAACTTATTTTAATGAAAAGAATTTACATTTTTTTTTTAGAATTTACATTTTTAAATTCAAATTTCTAGATATATTTTTTTCACTGACCTGTCATGTAATATCTTAGTTTTAGGGTAGTTTTGAAATAATTATTATAACATTTTCCTTCATAATTATTTTCCCTTAATATTAGCCATAAAGAGTAATGATAAAGCTTACAGAATTGGTCAAATTATTTTGTCTGTTCTTCTATTATCAGGAATCCAGTCTGTGACCCATGGAGTCTGGCGTGCAGATGTACAGTGAGGGGAGAAGACACAGGGTCTCATGAAGCCCACAGCTGGGCCCCTCCACTCATAAATCTGCCTAAACATGATTTTCTCTTGAATTTTTACAGAGAAGTACTCTATTCACATTTGGGTTGTGAAATAATTGGGGCCAAAAAGTAAGAAAATTATACAATTATCAACAAATGCTGATGCTCAAGTCTGCACACAATCCTATTTCTTGTTCAAATGAGATTTGTCAACAAATCTGAAGCAGAGCCGTAACAATCAATTAGACATGACTCGGCCCACATCAATGTGTCTGCTTGATAAAAGAAATAAGAGAAGAAAATAATTCCATTTTAGACTGAACTCTATGGATGAATGAAGCCATCTTAGATCAGGAGAGTGGTATTTTCATAGGAGACGGATATGATTTCTGAGTGCCTTTTTATGCATTTTGACTGTTTTATCCAGCACTATTAGGAGCTAAGGACTGCACTATAATTGCCTCAATAAGCCTAGTCCAGGTCAATGTGACACACCACGTGTAGGTATCTTAATGCTTATTTTCTTTAGACAAGGGTTTGATTTTCTTTTAAGCTTTTTATCTTCTGAATAGCAGTGCAAAATTTTTGGAACAATAGTACTTAAGAGAAAAGGTTATGCATGTGTGAAAGCTGTAAGTTCAGGAAGATTTACTGCACTTAGTACATGTTTCATTCTACAATCGCCTTAGACTCCTAGAATTGGGATTCTCAGGGCTACTGCTGATAAAGTATAGGATTGTAGGAGAGGACAGAAATACACCGAATGTCATGAAAATGAATGGAGAGGAGAGAGAGACAGAGACAATGGGTGCACTAGAGAGAGAGAGAGGGAAGAGATTCCTCAAGAGTAAGAAGAGAAAGAAAAAGAAAAGGTCTACACTATAAATAATCATGTGATGGGGATCGCTCACAGTTAAAATCAGCTTTGGGCCGGGCTCGGTGGCTCAGTCTGTAATCCCGCGCTTTGGGAGGCCGAGGTGAGTGAATTGCCTGAGCCCTCAGGTTTGAGGCCCACCTGGGCAACTTAGTGAGACCTCATCTCTACAATAAATAAAAAAAGAAATTAGTCGGGTGTGGTATCACGTGCCTGTAGTTCAAGCTACTTGTAAGGTGGAGGCGGAAGGATTGCTGGAGCCCAGCAGGTCAAGGGTGCGGTGGTCGGAAGCGGCTACTGCACTCCAGTCTGGGCGACGAGTGAGACTCCAACCCAAAAAAAAAAAAATCAGCTTTGACTGTGAGTGATTGAGACCCATAAAGACAGACTTGAAAGAACTTAATATATTTTAATCTCTTGCATACAGAGTGAGAAAACTATGGCCTGTGGGTCAAATTCAGCCTTCAGCCTGTTTTTGTAAATAAAGTTGTACAGGAGCACAATTATACCCATTGGTCTATGAATGCTTTTGTGACACTGCAATAACATCAAATAATTGCGACAGAGACATCCTTGTTTGCAAGTCAACATATCTGCTCTCTGTCCCTTTACAGAAATAGATGTAATACACAGTAGGTATTATAGACTAGTCTACACTTCCATGCCCTGGTTGTGGGCCCTCCACATGTTTCCAGTGGTCTTTCCCTCATCAGATCACATTTCAAGAGGCAAGTTGACAGCAAGAGATGAGGCGATGAAAATGACATAGACCATCTCTTCCAAAGGACATTTCCCAGAATCTATCACCCAATGTTTGCGATTACATGACTCACCACAATTATGCACAGGGTCACACTTACCTGCAAGAAAACTGGAAAATATCCTTACTCAGGGTGACCATGACCCAGATAAGACTAGAGCCAAAAGAGGGTGACAAATGTTAGGCAGCGGAATTCGGCAGTGCCCTCTTTATTACCTTGAGCGACATTGTAAGAACACTGCCTGTTATGTCTGCTATGATGCCTATAGTCATTGACTAGAATCTACAAAATAAGAAAAGACTGTTTAGTAGAATAAAGCACCAAATAAATATCCTCCCATTTGCTACCCTGAGTACCCTGAGAGTAATGTTCTAGTCATGCCTTCAACACAGTTATAACAGATGATACCTTTTCACATTTCCTTCCGATTTTTCTTGGAGAAAAATCTGTCACAGAAATACTTGAACATTAGGACAAATTTCAGACTATAATTTATAGAATGTTGCATACCATTTAGCTAGCAGATCATAGCTGTTCCGTTATAAATGTCGCAACCTTCCATTATATACTGCGAGAGTGTAGGAAGGAAATTCTAAAACATAAATTACGAGCACCCTTAAAATATATAATACTTTGCCAGGTTGTCATGATCTTTCATGTAAATATGGGCTTAATGTCTTTTTGAAGCGCTGTTTTGTCTTCTCAGCTGACTGGGACATCTCTAAAGAAAGTCAGCGTTTTAAAATTATATTTAGAAAAGTATGAAAGCAACTTTGAGTCAACAGACCTTGGAAAGTGATTTTTTTGGCTGTTTTACTGGGAAATGGCAGTTTCTGTGAATAAATTTATTCAAGGTCGTCCTTCTGGTCCCTTCATGTGGATACTCAGATGTCCAGGATAATAAGGCAGCCAGGGAAATGGGGGACACTGTATCGTAAATGCCTTATCACTCTCAATCCACACTCTTCTCTGCAGAAGATACCAGCATCTTTGGTATCCATGTGGACTTTACTGATTTGAACTGCTTGTCTGTGCTGCTACCAGTATTTTAATTCATTTACCGCAGTGTAGCCTGGGTCTCTAACTAGTTATTACTCCCAGCTCCCGGGTGCTTTGCTTCTTGTATTCATTCCTGTGCCAAGGTGATGACTGACCAGAAAACCCCAAAAAATAGAGAGAGAGAGAGAGAGGAAAGTTCTTCATTCTCCCCATTCAAAAGTCCACACCTGTTCATTATGAATGAGCAAAGTCCTTGTGGTTCATCTAGGAATCAGAAAAACGGAGAGTAGAGAGACTGTCTTATGATGATGATCTTGAAGTTTGACCGATGCCTTCAAGGGTCCAAGCAGATTTTAATAAGTTGATGTGGTTGCGTGCACACTGCCTTCCCAGGAAACCCAAATACACATACATTGTTAGGCTGTGTCTGGCCCATAAATTGTCTTAAAGATGCAACTTAGAATCTTTATTTCACTGACTTCACCGGTTCAGACACCAAGGCAGAAAATGGATGACGTAGCACCACATTCTCGGGCCCTGTGATCAGTGTGCCGCTACATTATCTCTGAGGTCTAGACTTTCTTGGGAACCTCTTTCTAAGACCAAGCAGGGAAAGCTGATGGATACCTGAGAGGGGCTGCCCTGGAGGAAGGCATCTGACTCCTGCTGAACCAGCAAGCATCCAGCCATGTCTGCCCCAGAGGCCAGCTTCAGCACCAGAGGTCGAAAACCAAATGAGGATCATTTTAGACAAGCTTCCTTGTTTCCCTGCGATCTTGGATACTGCACCGGCTTTCTGTTCTCAATTAAAATAGCAAACTGTTGAATTCTGCCTAAACCTCCCCAGAGGGAGGGCAGAGGGCTTCCAAGTCCCTCTGCTTACCACCATCTCCCTAAGAATGAAACCCTCCAGGGAAGTGTTGGTCGTGAGGGGCTTTGGGGAGGGGACAGGGGCTGCTGTCTAGTCTTCTTCCGTCCAGGTTCTCGTTCTGTCAGCAGCTTTCATCAGACACTTGAGATTCAACCCCTTATGCATCTTACTTGAAGAGGATTTGTTTCCACATTTCTCTTCTCGGGGTCCACACTCGGGGCCTGTTGCTACCCTGGCGTGTTACCCACTGCCTTGAAAGGAGCTTCTGGCTCCCTCCACTCATCCTTCTTACCCCTCTTCCATATTTGCAAATGCACCCCTTCCCTTCCCAATCACCACAAGACACTCCTTATCCTCATTTCAAATAACCTGGAACACAGTATTTACTTTGAATTTTATGGGACCTTATCTTAAAGTTTTGGAACAGGGAATTCTATTCCTACATTGGCTCATAGTTTATTAACAGTGTTTCACAGAAACCCAAATGTACTAACGTTTAAGTGGGAGTTAAACTCTGGGTACACACAAACATAAAGATGGGAACAGCTGGGGACTGCTGCGGGGGGAGGGGAAGGGCAAGGGTTGAAAAACTACCTATGGGGTGCTATGCTCACTATGTGGGTGACTGGCTCAATAGAAGACCAAACCTCATCATCAGGCGGTATACTCACATGGCACACATGCACATGCACCCCTTGAAGCTAAAAATAACAATTCAAAAAAATAAAACAGGGAAACAAACACACAGAAAGAATAATTCATGGGATGCAAAGACAGATTTGCAAAGAAATGTCACTGAAGGCAACAAGGTTAAAACAGGTGAACCATAGGCCTCCTCGCCGCCTGGGACCTAAATCCAAAGACACAGCCACAATGACAAGTTCTTTGCAGGAAGAAATGCTGTGTTCTGAAGTCTGGTCAGTAAACAAAACAATCGGAAAAGACTGCATCCTGATAGCGCCTCTGTATGGTATTTGCAATTTCTTAAGCAATCACTACCCTTCCCAAACACTCTGTCCTGCAACGGGAGCGATAAAAGAGGCCCGGATGCCTTGGAATCCGGAGAAATGTGGGACAGAGCTGTGCTTGTGCCCCAGGAGGGATCTGGATTCCTGGGGCCAGGCGAGAGCCTCTGAAGCAGGCTGGGGACCCCACTGCCACCCTGGCTGCTGCGGGCCCAGGGGATAGCTCTGCCCCTGGGATTGTTTCTGAGTTGGCCAGGTCTTCTTCGGAGCTGAGGCCAGTGTGATAAAGTGCTGCTCTTTCACCAGAAAGAATGTTTGCTTACTATTTCATCATCCCCCAGAGGCGTGAAAAAAGAAAATAAGCACATCAGTTGTCATTATGACAGGATAAAAATGGAGCGCTCATATTTCAATAACACAGTGCGCGAGCAGTCCCATCGAGTGATGAGTTATGGACTCGCTCCCTCACTCTCGACTGTAAGTTAATATTATCTCCCCAGGATAATTAGAGTGAAGTTCAATTACTGACCCTGAATTGCCGTGTGGGCCACACCATGGGTTTTGACACAGCGTTTTACACATTTATCTTTCCACCTAACGCGCTAAATCTGCATGGCGGTGGTGATTAATCTTGCTGCACCCCTTCCAGCTTGTACTATTCTTCTTGCATGGATTGGCGGGTCCCTGGAGTCCCCTTGAGCACTGTCTGGGCAGGCCTAGTACGCTGTGTCTTTCTGCCAATTTACGTCCCTCTTTGTGTGAGGTGATCGTGGTCACTTCTGAAGTTGGGTCAGAGGAGATCTTCTCTGTGAGCCACACCCTGCTAAGCACAGCTGTGTCCACCTGCTTGTCGCCTGCCCCTCTGTGCCCTGTGCCCACAGCTCCCACTGCAAACCGGGGTCTCTATTCCCATGGGGAGAGGCGAGGGAGACGACACTCGTTAATCTTTAGGAAGCTCCCAGCACGGCCTCCCAGCCTCTTTGAGAGCTTGCTGTTGCTTTTTCCTCTTGGTGGAGCAAAAAGAATCCCACCCCAGTCGCCTGGCACAGCTTGGTTTTCCTCGTGTAAGAGGGCAGAGAAAAAGGAGGCTGGGGGCCATCACCGTGTTAACAAAGCTACCAAAAACAAGGCTGTTAAGTCAAATAGACTCCTGTTTGGAAGCCATGTACCACCTAAGGACGTTTCGGTCAACAAAGGACCACAGAGATGACAGTGGTCCACAAGATTATAATGGTACTGTTATTGACCCTGAAGACCTTCCAATGGGACAAGACAAGGAGTGATATGGATGAATCTGCCTCTGTGTAGGTCTAGACTAATGCATGCATTTTTGCCTTCATTTTAACAAAAAAAAAACATTAAAAATGAAGCATTAAAAATTAAAAATCCTTAAAGAATAAGGACATTTAAAAAACAAAATATATTTATACATCGCTGCAATGTGTTTCTGTTTTATGCTATTCATTAATGCAAGCGTCAAAACATTAGAAACATTTAAAGATGTATAAAGCAAAAAGTTATAGCAAGCCAAGGTTAATAAGCTAAGGTTAATTTAGTGGTCGAAGAATTTTTCTTATAAATTCAGTGTAGCCTAAGTGGAGTGCTGATAAAGTCTACAGTTGTGTACAGTAATGTCCAAGGCCTTCACATTCACTCACCACTCACTCCCTCACTCACCCAGAGCAACCACTAGTCCTGAAATCTCCCCTCATGATTAGTGTTTTAGACAGGCACACTTTCTTTTTATATTTTATATCATATTTTATTGTGTCTTTTCTATGTTTAGATGTGTTAAGGTACACAAATATTTAACCATTGTGTTACAATTACCTACAGTATTCAGTGCAGTAACATGCTGTACAGGGTCATAGCCTAGGAGCAATAGGCTAGACCACATAGCCTAGGTGTGAGAGGTTGCATCATCTAGATGTGTGTGAGTACAGTAGATGATGTCCAAATGACTATGGACTCACCTAAAGACAAAATTCCTAGGACATATCCTTGTCATTAAGCAATACATGACTGTATTACAACTTGGAATTGGCAAGAGCTAAAGAAATGAAAACCTCTGTCTTAAAGCATTCTATTCTAGCATTCTAAAGGAGGAGAACTAAGGAATGTCTCAGCAACCTTCAGACGTGGCATTTGGTCCTGAGACTCAGGGGACCAGGTCAGGTTTTCTAGGGCTGGGGCATTTCTAAGCAACTTTTCTGTCAAGGCCACAGGGTTCTGCAGGGACGGTTCATCCCCTGGTTTCTTTCTGGCACATAATCCACGTGCACATGTATGGAACCTGATTCTTAGAGCAAGATGGAGTGGTTTACAGCTACAAATATAACTAAACTTAGTTCTGAAGTTTTGTCTACCATTGTGGTAGATGCTAGGTAAATGTCAGGAAAGTCAGAGGCTAGCTCTCACACTGAGCCCAGTGGATTTGGCTTTCAGTCTCAGACTCTAAGCCCCACTTTCCTACAGACAAAAACATCATTAGGTAGCTGTCTTATAGGTGGTCAGTGGTTCAGCACGATGATGCCAGGGAAGCACTGAACACACACACTTGATTTGGTAAATGTTAGCTGTCCCTTCATCATCACCACTGATACATAAGAACAAGGATTTATTGCTATGGTCCTTCTTTTACATTATAATGGAGTATGTTGTCAAGCTGATGGCTCTTGAGGAAGCTTCCAGGATGACTGCTTTTCCTGTGAATTCCCTTCCTGGGTCTGTGATGCAGGCCCAGATTTGGGTGTGTAGAACCATACTCTGTTGGTTTTGTGGGAGGCTGGGCAGTGTGATGTAGGAGGTTGCCTGGTCTGCCATTTCCACAGCGATAGTAGATAACATGGCAGTGGCTGAAGAACTACGAGAGAGATATCTTTCTTCTCTTATTTGAGGGATGAGCTCTTGAGTTTTCCCTCTTCAACAAGACAGGCAAGACAGAAGAATTCCTGACTTCTCCTTGTTTTGTTCATCTTTCTCTGTTTTGTAGAGAGCAAGTCATGCTCAAACCAGCAAGACACAAACAACGATCCAGACCCCCAGGGCCTGACTTTGGAGACAAACACTGGACCTGCCTTCTGCAGACTAAACGGGGGCCTCGAAGGGGCCCCCTGACTGTTCCCAGGTGGCAATCGCTGGCCTAGTGTGAATTATATTTGCTAAAATGCACAGGAAATTTAGTCACTGGCCAGGAGACTCTAAGATTGCCTAAATCTGGTCACCACCTGGTCAGTACAGTCCTAGTCTCTGGTAGCCAAGTGCTGAGTCTCAAATGCCTCTCTGAAACGTTCTGTGGAATCATGTTCCCGTATCAGAAGTCGCTCTCTCACTTCAGAAGCAAATGAGCTAAGTGGAAGTTTTTGCCTCTAATTCCTTCTGGAAGCAGGGTTAAAAACAGAGGTGTCTCCAAAAGCTTTCCCCCGGGAATCTTTCCTTTGCAAAATTACACTCAGTATCAAACTCTTTTGACATGGGTAGGATAAAAGGTCTTAGCAAGCATATCGTGAGTCGCAGGTGAAACACTGTAAGTCTCGATGACAGCAGTGACAGATGAGTGAAGGCAAAGAATCTTTCCAACTTCAAGAAAGAATTGTCTGGTGACTCGACATGCGCATGGGAGAGTTTAGCTGTGTGAGAAAGGGGAGGCAGGATGTGCCTTTTAGCCTACAGAAAACCCATGCATAAAAATAGAGGCACATTCCAGCTGCCTCTCCAATGGGTCTTCTCTTTCCATTTGTCTTCCAATCATCAGCTGAGAGGAGAGCGGCGCAGAACCCTTTCTTCCTCCCAGGCCTGCGCGAGGCTGCACATGTCTCCTGTTACCTCCCGAGATCTGAGCTACCTTTTTCCTCTTTGTGCCCCATTCTCAAGAACAGACGCCACCGGACACTTTCTTTGTGAAAGCCTTTGTCCAGGTGTTAGCCTGCTGCTGCTTTGACCAAAAATGCAAACTTTTTTTTCTTTTTAGGTTTCGTGAAGAGCAACATCTGTTTTCATTCTAAACCCGCGCTCATTCTCCGTCCCATAAGCTGTCCCCGGGGTTCACTTCAGCAGGACTTAGAGTTCTTGCTCAGCACATTTCCTTTCTGAATCAATAATATAATATTTGCACTTTTTAACACGAAACAGAAAACTTCTCTTTTTTGCTCATGTATTGTTGCGGTTGATGCTGGCAGCCAGGCCGGGCGGGAGGCAGAGACAGCTTCTGGGAATCAGAATGTCTTGGGCCTGTGAGAGCTCTTCACGTGAGGGCCATAAAGAGTGACCTCAGCTTGCCGCTGACCCCCCGTCCCCCTTACATAACTGACTGCAGGAGCTCGCTCTGTCCACTGAAGTTTGGACCAAATGCTCACGTGGCTCTGGGGCCACCTCGGTGTCTTCCCATGGGGCCAGCAGTCCTGGAAGCAGGAACTGCTATGTTGGAATGTGGCCAAACACAGGCAAGGAGAGGGCTACAGGGGCGTCCCGTGGCCCATCACCCGGGCACCTACCATGTCCACGTGTTTTCTGTGGCCCTTGCAGAAACAAGAGGAGTGCAAAAAAGGAAAGGAAATAGAAGAGTAGAAAGGAAAAAAAAAGAAAGAAGGTGGAAATCAACACAAGTCAGGCAGGTGGCAGCAAGTGAGGGAGAGCTTGGGATGCCCAGCACAGGGGCTTGTTCTGGAGAAGTCTGTACTTACTCGGACCCCGAAGGACCACAGGCTTCTCAATTTTACATGCTCCCCCCTCCCCAAACAAACACCAGGTGACTGTTGGGAGCTGCCTTTCCTGCTGTGTGAGCAAAGTCCTTTCTCCCAGTCATTTTCCTAGGGGAGGGATAGGGTAAGGCCGGTAAAGTGAACATGGACAAGGACACCTTGCTGCCCAGCAGGCCCCCTCTCTTTCCTCCAAGTGCACGGCTAGACTCCAGCATGACTGCTTCCCCAACCCCCATCCACCATGACCCCAGGTTAACTGTGTCCAGCAAGCAGGTCTTGGCTGTCTGCTGATGGGCAATAACAGCACAGGCCCCTTCTGGACACGGGTCCAGCCTCTGCTTCATCTTCCCAGCTCTCTTCTCTCTAGGCCACCTGTTGCATGGCCATGCCCAGTGTTGCCCTGGAAGTCGCATGCTGGAGATGGCACATGCTGCTAACTTGGTCCCCAATGACTGCATGAGCAACTTATGTGACACCAGAGCCACCAGAGGGGGTTGATGTGTGTGCCCTGCAGGGTGAAACCTCAGGTCAATAGCTGAAGTCAGGATTAAGTTCATTTGCCCAACACACTCCTTCTTATAGGACCTGTTCCCCGTACAAGGCCCTCATTTTGTGAAAAAAAAAAGGACATTTAAAAAACTTTTCTTGACCATTCGTTTTAAGTTCATTGTGTCTCTGGTCCTGAGTAAGCTGGTTGAAGGGAAACAAAATAAAAGCTAAAATAATTATTGGCAAAATTAACAGAAATTACACTTCAGCTCTCAAGTAGATTTTGCTAAAATCGTGGTTTCCTTTTCTTCCTCTCAATTTTAAAAAATAAAAATATAATTATTTGCTATTTTGTAAAACTCACACTATAAATGTGGTGTTCATTTTAAGATCTCACTGCATTGCCCAGGTTGGCCTTGAATTCCCAGGCTCAAGGGATCTTCCTACCTCAGCCTCCCAAGTAGCTGGAACTACAGGTGCACATTACTGTGGGCTGAAACTTTGATGTCTAAAACAACAACAAGAATAAAACCCTTGTTCACAGCTGCATTATTTATTATTTATTTTTAACTTTTAATTTAAAGATATGGGGTACAGTTCAGGATTAGGATACAGGTGGTCATTGTACAGATAAAGTTTGGACCTCCTTTGGCCTTTATTTTTCCTGGTTTGAGATCAGGTACCCTTTTTGATGTCATGTGCCTCTCCCCCAGCAGTATCCCAGTACTTCAAACCCCTTTCTTGGAGTATTATGGTAAATGCTCAGGGTCCACTTAAGAGTGAGAACATGTGGTACTCAGTTCCTTGTTTCCGTGATAGATCACTGAGTATGATTGTCTCTAAATCCATCCAAGTTGCCGGGAAGTTCATATGTTTGTCCTTCTTTATGGCTGCATACTATTCCATCATGTATATGTACTGCACTTTTTTTTATTCAGTCCAGTTTCAATGGGCAGCACGGTTGGTTCCATGTTTTTGCGATTGTGAATAATGCTACAGCAGCATTATTTACAATAACCAAAAGGTGGAAGAAAACCATGCTGTCTATCCATGGAGGAATGCTAAGCTAAATGTGGAGCATACTTACAAGATGTTATTAATCAGCCTTAAGAAGAAAGGGGATTCTGACACGCTGCACGATGAGTCTTGAGGGCATTAGGCGTGGTGAAATAAACCAATTCGAGTAGTCAAATTCATAGAAAGTAGGTTGGTGGTTGTCAAGAGCACAGGTGGGAGATGGGCACAGAATTCCAGTTTTACAAGATGAAAAGAGTCCAGAAGTGGAAGGTGGTGCTGGTTGCACAGTAATGTGAATGTGCTTGATGCCACGGAACTGCCCATTTGAAATTGGTCTCGATGGTGAATTTCGTGTTATTTTACCACAATCATCAGAAAAAGGAAGAACTAATCAAATATAGCTAATTATTACCATCTATGGTATCTGGGGGTCATACATGTCATATTAATTTCCACAATTTGTCCTATGTGGAAGAGAGCAGAACTCAGAAGTGAACAGAACTCAGAAAAGTTCCCAAGCCATCCCCAACCAGATACCAGGTCTTTCTTCTCCAGGGCCCTCCTGAGACCCCAGCAGGCCTCACAGTTCCCTGTTACCTTGTCCTGTGATCGTGACCTGTCTGCCTCCTCTGTGCCCCTCCAGGACAGAGGTGCTGCTTTATTCATCTTTATTTCCCTAGCCTGGTGTCTGCATGAAGAAAGGGCTCTCAAGAAACGTCTATGGGCTGACTGGCTCAACCAACAATTCCATTTATGTTATGTAAAACAAAATTCCAGCGTCTCAAAATTGTCAGAAACTCTGTTTTACTTGTATATATATATTTATTTATTTATTTTGAGTTAGGGTCTCACTCTGTTGCCCAGGCTGGGGTGCAGTGGCATAAGCATGGCTCATTGCAACCTTGACCTCCTGGGCTCAAGTGAGCCTCCTGCCTTGGCCTTCCACACCCAGCTATTTTTTTGACTTTTTGTAGAGATGAGGTTGCCCAGGGCTGGTCTGGAACTCCTAGTCTCAAGCAATCCCCCTGCCTCGACCTCCCAAAGAGCTTGGATTACAGGAAAGAGCCACCACACCTAGCAGAAACTCTTTTTTAAAACAGACACATTGCAATGTCTGTGTCTTTGTTTTCATTTTGTTCTGTTTTTTTGTTTGTTTTGCTTTTGTTTTACAGGTCAAGGAAGTTTCCAAGCTACTTCTTGGATGGATCATTACCAAATGCAGAGTCCATTGGTTCAGGAAATGTGAAAGCGAAGTCGTCACTTCCCGCCCTTGTACACATGCATGTTCTTGGGCGTCTTTTCCTACAATGGAGCTGCTACTTCTTCCACCTTGGGAAAGCCTGTGGACATCCCCAGGCGGCTCTGAGAATGAGCTGTTGAATCTACTCCCCATCCACCTTGATGCTGGGCAGGATGGCATGAGCTTCGAGCCCCCAGAAGCACCCATGCTTGGAATGAGCCTCAGAGACCCTCAGCTCTGAGTCCCCCAGGGGCTGGGTTCTCTCCTGCCCTGAGGCAGGACTGATGGATAGCTGGGACAGCTGCCCACCCTCTGCTCCATTTACCCATCCTTTTTCCTCTCTCCATGAGCCCAAGCATGGCACAGCCATACGTTCTCCACGTTCTGCAGGCAAGACCAAGTCCTGTCTTTCAGATTTGTTTCTCTTATCCTCAATGTACCTTTGTCCTGCACAGCATGTTGACTTCCTTGTTACTCATAATTCCTGAGCCTAGCAGTCCCTAACCTTTTGGCACCAGAGACCAGTTTTGTGGAAGACAGTTTTTTCCACAGATGGGGAAGAGGGGGATGTTTGGGGTGTGCTTCGAGTGCATCACATGTATTGTGCACTTTATTTCCATTATGATTACCTTGTCATATATAATGAATTAGTTATACAACTCACCATAATGCAGAATCGGTGGGAGCCCCAAGCTTGTTCTCCTGCAACTAGACGGTCCCATCTGGGGTGATGGGAGACAGTGACACTCGAAGTGTGTTGCTTGTGCCCAGTCTACTCCGTTATCTCGTTTTGGCTGCTGTCACTGCAGAAAACCCTACTTCACAACACAGGATGTTGGAAATGGAAGCAGGCTGATCAGTGCTGATCTGGCAGGAGGTGAAGCTCAGGCGGTAATGTCAGCAATGGGGAGCGGCTGTAAATACAGATGAAGCTTCAGCTTTGTTCGCTGGCCCGCCTCTCATTTCCTACTGCGCTGCTGTGTTCCTAACAGACCATGGACCAGGGATTGAGGACCCCTACCTCAGCCCCGATCTTTATTTGAACTTGGAGCAACTTTGCCATTTCAACATTCTTCCATCTTTGGACACAATTAAGTCAGGAAAATCTTGAAAACATCTCAAAATGAAGCTTAAACATGGCAAATGAGCATGGATTCAGCTACCATGGGGGATGGCTGATATGCAGGGTACATTCTTTTTTTGTTTGTTTGTTTGTTTTTTTTTTGAGTTGGAGTCTCACTCTGTCGCCCAGACTGGAGTGCAGTGGCCGCTCCCGGCCACCGCAGCCTCGACCTGCTGGGCTCCAGCGATCCTTCCACCTCAGCCTTCCAAGTAGCTGGAACTACAGGCGTGCGCTACCACGCCCAGCTAATTTTTTTTTTGATTTATTGTAGAGATGAGGTCTTGCTTGCCCAGGCGGGTCTCAAACCTGTGGGCTCAGGCAATCCACTCACCTCAGCCTCCCAAAGGCGCGGGATTACAGGCTGAGCCACCGAGCCCGGCTGGTGATACTTTTTAACCTGGGATGGATCTGAGTACTTCCTTTTTATTAATCTATTTCTCTTAGGAAGGCCTACTTCTTACTTCTAGGGACATGTTTTGAGTTGTGTTCCTACATAACCTTATTTGTAGCTAACTTCATCATTGTATACTGATAGAAGTGTTTTCAGTCTTGGTTTAGAGGTAGTGATACCAATGATATAAAGAGTTGGACTTAAATTTGAAGACCTAAAGACATGGATTTAGGTAATAGGGAGACATCAAGATAGCATCTTCCTCCATTGAGTTAAACATTTCGTTTTACATTAATACTGTCTTTGGGTTATCAGATACAAGAAAAAAAAACTTTAAAACATGATATCAAAGATCTTTCATGATCTCCTTATTTCTTCAACTTCATCTCTCACCCCTTATACTGAAAAATTTTCAGTTCACTAAGTATACCTCCCCCTTCCCCTCTTGCTTCTAGCATTTTGTACATGCAGTTGCCTTTGCTTCAAGGCCATTTTACCATTTACTCCATTGCTGGGCTAAACCTTTTCTTTCAGACCGACTTAGATTTACTTCCTTTCACAAGTTGTTGACTTATTCTCACAAGAAGATAAGTATCAGTCTTAGGAGCTTCCCTGTTGCTCATGGAACTTGTTGTGTTGTGGTATTTTATACTCTGTATTGCTTTCTTTATTCTTTCTTTGATTATTAATTCTTTTAGGGCATGTGCTGTTGCATTTCTGTTATTTAAGTATTTGTTTCTGTGATTGAAACTGGCAGTGTCTTAAAACCAACTGGTAGAAAAGTACATTATTACTTCAACAGTGTTTTCATAACTGAATAGATATTTTTTAACTTGAAAAACATAAATCTTTTGGGAATTTTTCTTTAAAACACAGCTATAGGCTGTAAAGCATAGTCAACTGTTGAACAACTCAACAATTATTTGCTAAGAATTTACTTCTCTCTTCTAATATTCTGCTACATATCTCAGAGAAAACAAACTAGATAAGAACAGAGGACGTGGTGGAGAAGAATGGTTTGAAAGATGAGAATGAATTTGACTTGAATTAAAAGCTAGAGTTGAAGAGTTATTATAACTTAATTCATTATTAGAAACATTTGAACACCAGGTTGAGAAGTTAGATTGAATAAGAATTCTAGAACAACTGAAGAGTTTAAAGGAGAATTAGATGATTATAGTAGTGATAATGATGGGGAAGACAAAAAAAAAATACACAAGAACAGACTAATTTTTTTTGGAATTACTTTTGCCCTTCATGCACTTCCTTACTCTCCAGTCTCCCATTCTATACTTTTTAAATGCCAAGAAAGAACATGAAGTTAACAACTTAAATTGGTCACTTTGACACTTAATGAATAAAGTTATGGAATCTTATGGTTACAATGGTCCTAGTCATCTTATTCAATATCTTACTTAGTATTTATGTTTTTTAAATTCAGTATTTGAGATTTCTTCATATACAAGGCTTTTATTACAATCTATGCTTTTAATTTACAATATTCTGATTTAACTCATTCAGTTTTTGAAAAAAGTAAAAAATTTTGTTTTTTAAATTTAATTAAAACATCTGTTTATTTTAGATCAACCTGTAATCCTAAATTCATTCCTTGAGATTACATAGAATAAATCAGCACTACCTTTCTGTTTCTTTTTTTATTATAAAGATGTGGGGTACAATTCATGGTTAGGTATACAAATGATTATTCAGGTACCCTTGTTGATGAGGAGCACTACCTTTCTTATGACAAATTTTCAAGTATTCAAATACAGCTACTTTGTTTTCGCTTAGATTATTATTATTATTATTATTTTTGAGTTGGAGTCTCACTTCATCGCCCAGACTGGAGTGCAGTGGCTGCTCCCGGCCACCGCAGCCTCGACCTGCTGGGCTCCGGCGATCCTTCCACTCAGCCTTCCAAGTAGCTGGAACTACAGGCACGCGCTACCATGCCCAGCTAATTTTTTGATTTAGTGTAGAGATGAGGTCTCACTTGCCCAGGCGGGTCTCAAACCCGCGGTTCACTTAGATTATTGTTCTCCCAAATAAATGCTTAATTTCATTCTTCATTAAGTTTACTGTCCTATGAAAACCCTGGTGCTTTATACTTCTCTTACGTTATGGTTCCCAGTACTAAACTTCATGGATATTTGATCTAGAGCACACTAGTGAAATGTCAACAGAACACTCTAGTTCTTCATACTACATTTCTCTTAATATGTGTTAACAAATCACATAATTAATATTATCATTATTATTATTATTTTGAAATCTACATTCCGCTATTCACTCAAACTAGGCTATCTAGAAACCAAGTCCTCTAAGTTTTTATGTGGTCATGCTAAGCTACATGTCATATTAAATTTTAGGTACAGCAGTAAAGATACCATAAGACACAGCATAAATAAAGATACCAAAAGACACTTATACAACAGAAAAACTTTCCATAAGTATTTGTCCAGATTGTTCACATGTCTGATGAGGGACCTGTGTTTTGTCTTCCTATAATTTGATTATTGATTTTTCTAGGGATTCTGGTTCTTGTGTTTTCATGCTTCAATTTGATAGATCTTTTAAAATAAACAGAATATCTGACTAAACCAATCTCTACTTCATCACTGACAATGTTTTGGCTTCTTACCAAAGTCCACATCACCCCATCCCCATCATCAAACACAGCAGTTGCTATTTTCATCTTTACTCTTAGCTTTTCATCACTCAAATTTTATAATGACCTTGTCTGGTTGTTAGACAGGATACAAAAAAATAGTATGTTTTCCCTATCCTGTACTTGTATAGTTGTATTTTTTTGGTCTCAAGTAGAGAGTTTTTATATTTATTGCCATCAGATGATTTTATTTTAGTTTTGACCCATCACCAGTCTACTCTAATGAAAACATTTTTATCTGGTATATGATATATTTCATTTCACATATAAGGTATTTTGGAGATATAAATGAGATCAAAGTGCAGGCAGCTTTATTACCTTACCAAATTTAGACTTAAATTTATTCTATCGAATTTGGTTCATTCTTTTTGGTATGAAAATCATTGTAGTTGACAGAGAAGTTAAAAGCAAAAGATTAAGAAGCTTAAATTTTTTTTGGTACCATCCCTTATCAGTGACAAACAGCCAGCTGTGTCTTATGTAAATATTTTCTTTATTTTCTTCAAAGAAATTGATCACTAAATATATATTTTTTATTTATTTACTTGTTTGTTGTTTTTATTCTGAACTAAAATGAAATACATGACAGTTAAAATGTTTACCATGACAAGCAAATAATTTTTTCAATGTCCTGATTTTTACAGAAAAAAAGTCCCCAGCCATTTTTTGGATCTCCACAACACAATGCTTGTTTGTCAAACCTGTGCAATTGTATTGGGAAAATATCCTTTATTTCTATAGCTGGCTTTGCAGTTTGTAATGTATGCCTGAAGTATATTACTCCTATTCATCTCTCCTTTTTCTTTTTGCATAAATGCCATGCCAAATGTGTCTATCCTTAGGTTTATGGGCTTCAACAGCAGGCTTATCGTTTCTTTCACTGAGTTGCTACATAGTACTCTTTGCATCAGATTTCACCCCAATTGTTTTATGTCAATCAGGAGTCTTATCACATCTAGTTACAGTGAATGCTCTGGGTTATTATTTTGCTGAATTTATTTTAGTTCACTTGCTCATTGCTGTAGTTAATTTTCTACTCACAATGTGTATGTTAGTATATAGACTATATTTGTCTAGAAGTTAGCACTTTCTGAAATTGTGCCCTTTTTTGCATATTGTGAACAATATTCTACTTTGAATTCTATGGTGAACATATTTATTGGGCATTTTCCCCTCCTTCCTTTTGATAAAGACCTTGATGAAAGAAGATAAAAGAATAACATTGATAAAATATAAAGTACTAGCTCTTCATGGTGTTCTCTGTACCACACTAACTTAATACATTTTGACTCTATTCCCAGTCACTATATGAAAAGCCAAGAGGGTCTCATGTATGTTCACTAATTTTTGCCATTTTTTCCTTGCTGGTGTTCACCATTTAAAGAGGCACTTTATTTTTTGTACCTTGCTACTACTTTTGTGAGACCCATGATGACATTGTCAAGGCTGTTCTTTACTGAAACGGGTGGTTGAGTCACGATGGCAGCTGCAGTCACTTGTGTTATGCTGAGGTGCATAATGCCCTTGAAATCTACTCAAGTTGTTGTTTGTTTCAATAGTAATCCTCTTTTCAAGTTCTGTCTTTTAATTGATGTATTTAGACAATTTACATTTGATGCATTTATTGATATGCTAGGATTTACGTCTGACATTTTATTTTCTTGTTCTCTAATTGTTCTCTTTGTTTTTAACTCTTCTATTTTCTTTTTCCTGCTTTTCTGTGGATTACTTGAATAGTTTTGTACAAACTTTTTAATGGTTATTCTGGGTATATTACATTATACATATATATAATATATAGGCAACTTGCCTATTTACTAATATTGACATTTTATTAGTTTGAGAGAAGTATAGCAAACTTATCTTCCTTTGTGCTCTTTTAAATTCCCCTTATTATAATAAAATCATTTAAATTTTTTTCTCTACATACATTAAGAACCACTTCAGATAGTGTTATAAGTTTTGCTTCAGACATCAAACATAATTTAGAATACTAAAAAGGAGAAGGAAACCTTATTGTATTTTCCCATATGTTTACTCTTTCTGGGGTTCTTTTTTTCTTCCTAATGTTTCAAAATTCTTTTTGTTAAATCATTTTCTTTCTGTCTTTTTGTTTTAAGAATTTTATTTAGTTTTTTTTTCCTTAAGGATAACACTACTGGCTAAAAAATTTCTTAGTTTTCCTTCATCTAAGACTATCTTGATTTTTATTTCTGAAGAATAATTTCACTGGATATTGGATTCTAAGTTGACTCTTTTTTTCTAACAGCATTTGAAAAATGCATCATTTTATTCTGGCTTCCATGGTTTTTGTTGGGAAATCTACTCTTATTCAAATTATTTTTCCCCTACAGCTAAAATGTAGTTCCTCTTGCCGCTTTTTTTTATTCTTTAGTTTTTATAGGTATGCTTATGGTGAATATTGGAATAGAATTTGTTGAGCTTATCTTGTTTAGGGTACAGCAAGCCACTTTTTCTTCTTTGAATGAATGAGGAAAATTAATTAAAGGGGTTTGACAGCAAGGAAACAGGCCACAAGTTCTGTTAGTCTTAGACTAAGCTTCTTACATCTATAGTTTGTATCTTCTGCCATATTTGGTAATTTTTCAGGCATTATTTCTTTAATTAATTTCTCAGTCTCATCTTCTTTCTTTTTTATGGGACTCCAATGACTTGAGTGTTTGATCCTTTGCTATAGTTTCACATATCCCTGCAATACTCTTCAGCTGGGCAATGGTTGTCTTTTCTCATTTAAACTGAGATTGTGCTGGTTCTTAGTATGGTAAGTAATTTTCCATGGTTTGCTGGACATTTTGGATATTAGGCTATGAGAATCTAGACCTTATTTAAGTCTTCTGTTTCAGCAGGTCTCCTCTGTCTGACACCATACTTGCAAAGGTTCTATCTCATTACTGCCAAGTGGGAGTGGTTCACCACTTAGTCTTCATTGATAACCAAAGTGGAATTATAAATAATATTATTTTATTATAATAAGGAGAATTTGTTACTGATCAGCCGAGATGGGAGGTTGGGCTCTCATTAGGCCTCTAATAGTATCATCCTATCTGGGAGGAGGAGTGGTGTGTTGTTACTTCTTCCTACATATCTTTTACTAATAGTGGTCAGGGGGAGGCAGTCCTCATTACAGTTTAAGATAATAAAATTTCTTTATTCCTGCTCATTCTCTTTTGACACTAACTTGGCAAGGAGGGACCTGGTGTTTCATTACTGCTCGGTCAGAGTGTATAACCATTGTCCACATGACCTCCACTGACACTACAGAAGGGTCAAAGGAGTTATCTTATGATAAGAATGAAAGTCCCGGTTTCTTACTCAGTCTTCTCTGATGCTACCAAGGTTAGGAAATTTGGGCACCTTTTTACAGTCTGATGAGGGTGGAGTCCAAGCTCCCTTCTCAGTCTTTGTTGATGGGAATGGGACTGATGCTCTAGGGTTTTTTTTTTTTTTTTTTGGTTGTTATTGTTGTTGTTAAATGTTTGGCTGGAGTTAGACAGTTATTATCTAAACACTTTCTGTTTTGCCAGGGCTCTTTCATCATTCTTTGGTGAGATAAAGTAGGGTTTTTCTGGAACATCTTTTTGTCTGCTGCTAATGGCATTTCTGGGTTTCTATATTCTCTAGCAACCAATCTAGGATGTATGAGGTAAAAAGAAAACTCAGGAAACACACTACTATGTCATTCCTTAGGTCCTATGAGCCCTACCTAATCATCTCTCCACTTTCAGAGACTTCTTATGTTTCTTATATATATAAAATGTCCAAGGTTTTTAGCTGTACTTAGTGAGAGGAATAGGGAGGAAAATGTCTATTCCAAAGAAATCAAAGAAGGCACAAACAAATGGAAAAATATTCCATGATCATGGATTGGAAGCATTAACATTGTTTTTTTTGTTTTTGTTTTTTGTTTTTTGTTTTTTTTTTTGAGTTGGAGTCTCACTCTGTCACCCAGACTGGAGTGCAGTGGCCGCTCCCGGCCACTGCAGCCTCGACCTGCTGGGCTTCGGCGATCCTTCTGACTCAGCCTTCCAAGTAGCTGGAACTACAGGTGCGCGCTACCACATCCAGCTAATTTTTTTGATTTATTGTAGAGATGAAGTCTCGCCAAGTTGCCCAGACGGGTCTTAAACCCACGGGCTCAGGCAATCCACTCACCTCAGCCTCCCAAAGCACGGGATTACAGGCTGAGCCACTGAGCCCGGCTAGAATTAACATTGTTAAGATGTCCATCCTACCAAAGACAATCTACAGATTCAATGCTATACCCA
>CAUYQG010278450.1:0-11987 GCA_963574415.1 Tarsius wallacei
GAATCTTTGTCCAGATGACTGCCAGAGAAACCCTGGTATGTGATGGCAGAAAGGGGAGAAATTCTGAGAGCTTGGCATGTATATTTAATTACATTTTTTATTTTTTGAGTTTGAGTCTCCTTTTGCAAAATGTTACCTTCGGACATCCTTTCAAATAAAAAGGCAGCTTTAAGCATTTAACGAAGCCAATCTCACTTATTCATAGTTCTCATATAGTATTATTCAAAGTCCATCTGTACAGCATTCCTTCCAGGTTACTGTAAATCTTGGTGGAAGAACAGAAAGGATAAAGAGCTTAAACCTGGGTGTATTTACTGTTACAAGGAAGTTCAATAGCCACAGCCAACTCATCTTACTTTTAAATTTTCAGATTTCAAGAAGAGAAGAGAAAGACTTGAAAAACAACTTTATTTAATAGAGAAAAAAGTACATGGCCATTCTTATCTAGCCCCACTAGAAGAATGGATTTCCATTCATAATTTTAAAAATGTAATAAAGCTGGGCAAGGGAGCTCACACTTGTAATCCCAGCACTTTGGGAGGCAGAGGCGAGAGGATTTCCTGAGCCCAGCCTGGGCAACTTGGTGAGATCTCATGTCTACAGCAAATCAAAAATTTAGCCGTGTGTGATAGCATGTGCCTGTGCTTCCAGATACTTGAAAGGCTGAGGCAGAAGGATCGCCTGAGCCCAGCAGGTCGAGGCTACAATGGCTGTAAGCGTAGGACTGCATTCCAGCCTGGGCAACAGTGAGACTCAAACTCAAAAAATAAAAAATGTAATTAAATATACATGCCAAGCTCTCAGAATTTCTCCCCTTTCTGCCATCACATACCAGGGTTTCTCTGGCAGTCATCTGGACAAAGATTCAGGAACAAGTCCCTCTGAATATAGACTATAAGCAATGATGAAAGAGAACTTGCAGGTCCTGTCTTAGGAAATCATCCAGACACAATATTTATCAAATGGTTCTATTTATTGTACTGTATCAGAAAAACAAAAGATGTTTAAAGTCTAGTAATGGGATTGGCAACAAAAGAAAATTAACTATTCCAAGCAAAGCAGAAAGGAAATCACTACAATTCTGAAGAATCCTCACTGATGTGAAAACATCCTCAGTCCCATTTCATGTCCAACAGCATAAATGTTATATCCTCCCCTGCCACCGCTCTAGGACTTAGTGAAAGGTGAGTCATTAATAAACCCAATTTCACAAAACAAAAGAATTCAAGGGCAGAAGAGCAGTAACCTGCTCAAGGTCACAGTCAATTATATGACAGAAATGCAGCTAAACTGGGACTAGTGTCTCCTTCCAACTACAAACCTTGCCAAATTAAAGCCATTTTACTGGAGGTGGGAGGAGAGGGGATGAAATCAGGTGACAAGTGGTAGTGAGGAAACTAGCAAAGTATCCTGTTACAGAGTTGTTATTTCCTAAGCCAAAAGTGAAAAAGAATTTTTTCACCAGAAATTACTATGTGTAACGGCTCTATTCATTTGTGAAAGTCTCTGCTCCAATGACATCCTCCCCCTCAAAATGCTCACAGGACAATTAAGGACAATTCACATTTAAGGGACTGCAAAAGAGAAAGCTATATTAGACTTCACTGAGCCAACCAGGTCTTTTCCCCAACCATTCCAACCTGTGTCCTTTTTAAAATCCATATAATTGTACGCCCCTGTATTAAGCAGAAGATACACACCCAAAAATATGCTTTGATGTGATCACATTGGGCAGAAAGCTATGGGACTGAGGAAAGGGGTTTAGAACTGCACAAGGTATACCTACGTTTTTCTAACTGAGGGCTTACTCCTTCTTCATCACCTCAGTACTGCTAAAATGAACTTAAAAAACTGGTTTTTCAACTTCTAATAGAGGTTAAACATGAACTAATTAAATGTTTGTAAAACACTTTGAAGATGGAAATAAGTGTGTGAATGCTAATTATTAATTTCCATCCACAAAGCTCCTGCATGTGAAGGAAAATACAATACTGACAAGTTTCTGCTACTTTCAAAGCACAAATATGGAAACCTATTATGCTTTTAAGAATTCTAGGTAGGGACCGGGCACAGTGGCTCAAGCCTGTAATCCCAGCACTTTGGGAGGCCAGGGCAAGAGAATTGCCTGAGCCCAGGGGTTAGAGACCAGCCTAGGCAACTTGGTGAGAATTCATCTCAACAATGTATCAAAAAATTAGCCAGGCATGGTAGCGCACCTATAGGTCTGGCTACTTGGAAAGGCTGAGACAGAAGGATTGTCTGAGACCCACGAATCCACGCTGGGATGGCCGTGAGAGTGCCACTGCACTCCAGCCTGGGCAACGGAGTGAGATTCTGACTCAAAAAAAAGAAATATAGGAAAACTTTAAGAGAGAGCAGACCACAATGATTTTCCATTTACAAAAAGAACAAGCTGGAATTTTAAGCTGGCTACTTTGGATATAATTATATCAGAGAGAAAAATGTGAATTACGCATATATAATAAAATTAGAGTATGTTTATAGTCACAGTGTCCTAGATGAAAGTTCACTGACCTGAGGGTAGCAAACTGAAATCTCTGAACCCTAGTTTTTCATCAAAGAAGGGAGGGAGAATAATATCTATCTTACAGGGTTATTATAAGGAACTAAGAGAATGTAAATGAACAAAATATGCAGGTAGGCACACAATAAAAGTTCCTTCTTTCCTTCAGGGACTTTACTTTTCAAAAAACACCTTTTAGGAAATGGGTCTCAAAAGATCTATCCAGACTGGAAATATACACTATCCTATACACTAAGCATACATACAGCACCATTTTGGCAGGAAGGCCCAGGCAAAAGCTTTGTTATTCCCGCTCACTGACTCATACAGGCCTTTAATCTTTGAAGAGAGAAAGCACCTCAGACAGGCCCCAAAGGCTTCATGACACCCAATGAACTCTACTTCTCAACTCCTGTTGCAAGGTTTTTTTCCTAAATAACTCCCAGACTGCAAGGTCTCATCCAGAGTTCCTTTGTATTCTGAGCCCAGCTACCACTTGTGCACAAAGAATCCAAGAGGCAAAAAAACATTTCCTTGCAGCTTATTAAGGGCAACAGAAATTATTTCCACACAGTGCCACAACAGACCCTCCTTCTCCCACTCCAGAAACATATCCACTTTAGGCAAGGCAAGACTAGGAAGGTAAATTAATTTACAGCTACTACTTAAATCACACTGAGCATGTTTTTAGAAGTGATTCATGAATTACAGAAAATGATCAAGTTGCCCAAAGCCCCTGCCATCCACCACTTTTAGCCCAGCTGTCACTAGGTAAAAGGGACACTTCTAAAACTCTAAGTTAATGTTGACAGTTTAATTCAGATGTTAAAACAAAAAAACTTCATGCTCAGTTCAATTTCTCTGAAGTGCTATCCCACCACAATGCAACATAAAGTACCCTTTCAACAAAATGGTGCCACAACTAGCCTGACAGGGAGAGTATCTGCTAATAATTTTTATGGACTCATCCAAACCACCCAGACACGTAGTCACAGTTTCTTTTAATCTCTCTCTCTCTCTCTCTCTCTCTCTCATATTTTTTTTTTTTTTTTTTTGAGTTGGAGTCTCACTCTGTCGCCCAGACTGGAGTGCGACCCTTCCACCTCAGCCTTCCAAGTAGCTGGAACTACAGGCACACGCTACCACTCCAGGCTAATTTTTGATTATTGTAGAGATGAAGTCTCGCCAAGTTGCCCAGGCGGGTCTCGAACCGGCAGGCTCAGGCAATCCACTCACCTCAGCCTCCCAAGGCACGGGATTACAGGCTGAGCCACCGAGCCCGGCTTCTCTCTCATATTCTTAACTGATTCCCATTTATAATTAAGATGATTAAATGCTCAAATGTTTCAGACTACAGACCACAGTCAAAGACTCAGTCTGTGAAATAAGAAACGTTAGCAACCACAAATAAATGAAGCCCATCACCCCAGTAACTAGCCAACTAAGTAGACTCTCTAAAAATATTGACCTCCTTTACTAAAAATAAGAGTGAAAACAAATATAGGCACTGCAGAAGATCAAAAATATACCTATCATCTCACTTCTCAAAAGTACCTGAACACTGCAATAGCCTCCTTCCACACTATCTTATATATATATGCACATGTACACATAAATGATAGCCTTGCAACACATTGAAAAGTCATTATCTCTTGATTACTCAGATATCCTTAGAGACCGGAAATGTACAACAGACTTCACTAGGAATATTTTTATCATGCTCAGAGAAGAAAAGTTATCAGCATGTAAGGAGTCCTAACTGATAATAACATGCAAGGTAGTGTTTTAGGTCACTACCACCTTCCTTCATTCATCTCTAGCCCTCCTTTATAGTCATACCAAGTTGTTGCTTTATGACTGTCATTATTATTACTAGCTACCATGTCATGAGTCCCTACTATGTGGCAGGAGCTTTATATATCCCTATTTCCCACCATAACCTCCCATTCTCACTGCTCTATCTACAATTCTCTAATTCATGTATCTAGTCCAGGCTGCATCCCTGAACTCCAGATTTGATATCCAAATCCTTACTAATATCTTCACTTAAACTTAACATATCAAAAGGGAAATCACAATTTCCTCCTTCCAGAAAACTCATTCCACATCTTTCCCACTCATCCAGTTGTTAGGGTAAGGCACCTAGGAATCATCCTTGATTTATTTCTCTCCTTCAGAAACTTTTTCAAGTCTCTAAGTAATCCTACCAGTTCCATCTTCAAAGAGTATGTTGATTCCAACCACTTTTCACCACTTTCACTGCTACCACCCTACTTCAAATCACCATCTTCTCTAGCCTGGACTACAGCAAATCTCTTAACTAGTCTCCTTGTTTCCATTCCTGCTCCCTACATCCAGAGTAAAACTTTTAAAACCTAAATCAAGCCAGGCAGAGTAGCTCACACCTGTATTCACTCTGGGAGGCAGAGATGAGAGGACTGCCTGAGCCCAGGAGTTAATACCAACCTGGGCAACTTCGTGAGACCTCATCTCTACAATAAAAAAAAAAAAAAAAATTAGCTGGGCATGGTGGTGTGCACCTGTAGTCCCAGCTACTTCTTGGAAGGCTGAGGTGGAAGGACTGCCTGAGCCCAACAAATTGAGGCTGAGGTAGCCGTAAGCACGCCACTGCACTCAAGCCTGAGTGACAGAGTAAGACTTCTACTCAAAATAAAATAAAACAAAACCTAAATCAACTCTTGTCAAGCATGCTTTGCCCAAATCCTTCAGTTACTTTCCATCATACTTAATCTTTTTCATCATAAATCTACCAAACCTCTTTGATGTCCCCTCTCAGAGGATACAAAGAGATTGCTGGTGACTATACAGGACAAACTTATGCAAACCCAAATTTTTCAAAAATGTTTGTTTCCTTGAAGTTTCCCCAGCAAATTGTATGAAAAAGCAAAAAACAGATGGAATATATACTGAGATATGACTGCTCAGTTGAGAAATGGTTTTCAGGAATCACAAGTGCATCCTTCCACATCTTCGAACAACAGACTGGACAATACAGTATATAATATTAATGTGGGGGGAAGAAAACGAAACTGCATTGTCTGCAGGAATAGAAAAACACCAGGTGGAAGACATCAAACAAATTATTATTGCACAACATGTACCAATGAACCTGTGATACAAGTCGATGACTGTTTCACATGTTACCACATATTAGAAAAATAAAAGATTAAAAAATGCTTATTTTTTGTCATAAATAAGTTCCTCAATGTCCAAAATTCCATTATAAGCCAAATATGATTACAACAAAATAATTGATTCAGGCAGGGCGCAGTGGCCTATGCCTGTAATGCCAGCACTTTGGGAGGCGGAGTTGAGAGGACCACCTAAGCCCAGGGGTTCGAGACCAGCCTGGACAACTTGGCAAGACTTCGTCTCTACAATAAATCAAAAAATTAGCCAGGCATGGTGGCGCGCCTGTGGTTTCAGCTACTTGGAAGCCTGAGGCAGAAGGACCACCTGAGCCCAGCAGGTCAAGGCTGCAGTGGACATGACTATGCCACTGCACTCCAGTCTGGGTAACAGTTGAGACTCCGACTCAAAAAATAAAAATAAAAAATAATTTATTCCAATGCTGCACTATTTAATATGAAGTGATTTGTTTTCCACTATTTTGTAAGAAAGTGTGGTCACGTTGCTGGTAGGTGACCCACGAGATGTCTACAGGTGCAAAGGGTTAAATGCCTATTTGTCCTGTCCATACTCCCTATCCATACCCTCACCTGAGGCCCTTTGCACCTGATGTCCCTTATGCTTTGAACATACTTCCCCTGAATCTTTATGTGGCTTGATCCCTTCACCTTCTTCAGGTCTCTTCAGGTCTGCCCAAATCTCACCTCCTCAGGTAAAACCTTGTTCGACCTCCCTAATTTCTGCTAATACTCTTCAGATCCTTTCTGAAATTACCACCACCAGACAGCACTGCAATTGTTCATTTATTTTCTGCTTCCCTTGCTAGAATGCAGAGGGCAGCAACTACATTTTATCTGTCACTGAATACCCATTACCTAGAACAGTGCCTGACATACAGAAGCCACTCAAATATTTGAATAAATTAACAAACAACCCTATGAAGTATGTCATATAGTCATTTGACAAAAGAGAAAACAATTTTAGAAACAACTTTCCTAAAACCACATGGCAAAAAACCAGCAAAGACATATGAAAAAGCCGGTATTCTACCCACTGACTCAACTACAATTTGTGGCATAAAATATAAATTCTAGGAAACAAAAATGCAAACGAAAGCATTTATCTATGAAAATATCAGATCACAAGTGCTACAACTTTTTTAGAATTTGTCTAGCAGGTTTTCTGGTTTTTACCAGAAGACACCCCTCCACCACCACCACCACCACACACACACACACACACACACACATACATACATACACCATAAGAAAGAAAAAAAAAACCATAGTGATCCTTCTCTTTCCATTCATCACCACAGCATTTCATTTACTTCATTAATCTTGGGTATGTATCATGTGACTCTTCAACTGAAAGATACCTACTTTTTTCTTATTCCTCACTAAACAATGGCTGAGCTACTGTCAGCAGACACTCAAGAAATGTCACTTTGCTATTCATACTTACAAAAATTTTGAAAATACCATAATAAGCCTTTCAGCACCACCAACAAAGTATATTCACCCAAGGGACTTCAGCTGCCAACCATGATGGACTTAATCTGATGTCCCCCCAACCCCCAACTAGAAAAACGGACAAAATATATGAGCCAACATCTTTTAGACACTGGACAACAGGCAGCACAAAGCTGCAATCCCTAAGAGAAAGGAACAGATGAGATAAGCACTAAAATTGCACTAGCTTTTTGATTGGAGGCATCTTCTGGACTGTGGCAGAGTGAGGAGGATACCAAGCAAAGCATGACAGTCTTGTCACATTTAGAAGACAAACAAAAGGCCGGGTGCAGTGGTTCACGCCTATAATCCCATTTCTTTGGGAGGCTGAAGTGAGAGGATTGCCTGAGCCCATGGGTTCGAGACCAGCCTGGGCAACTTGGTGAGACCTCGTCTCTACAATAAATCAAAAAATTAGCCAGGCATGGTGGCGCACATCTGTGGTTCCAGTTACTTGGAAGGCTGAGGCAGAAGGATCACCTGAGCCCAGCAGATGGAGGATGCAGTGGCCATGAACTGCACTCCAGCCTGGGCAACAGGGTGAGACTCCAACTCAAAAAAAAAAAAAAAGAAGACAAACAAAAGCATTTGAGAAAGCTGAGGAGTCTGAAAATTACAGAGTACCAAAGACAAGGACGCCACATGAAGAAGGAGCTCCAGAAATCAGCACAGAGGGCACAGAGGCCCCCATGAGTCTAATATTGAGGAATAATAAGCTATGCATGCATATTGTAAAAATATTTAAGGGCAGGCAAAGAATGACCAAAGAACTGTAAGCTAAATGATCCCCAGAGTTCACAGAGGGTTGGGAGATACTTGCACTTAGAACAGCCAGAATAGAGACCTCCCTGGGTGTTCAATTCTTCAACGGAAACTGCAAAGACTTCATGCCTTAGCAATGGGGTATAACGAGTAAATAACTTGGTTAAATGGTTCATGTTAGGAATGATTTTATCACCAGGCGACATTTGGTATTTAACAGATAAGGACTCAATAACTGTTATGAATGTTTTATATATATGATCAAGAATCTTTTTTAAAAATGAACCTAACAAAAAAATGAATGGAAGAAATAAGATAGAGTAGCAAATGGAACCCAACAATATATTTTTAAAAAATACAGGTCGGGCACGGTGGCTCATGCCTATAATCCCAGCACTTTGGGAGGCCGAGGTGAGAGGATTGAGAGCCGACAGGTTCGAGACCAGTCTGGGCAACTTGGTGAGACCTCATCTCTACAATAAATCAAAAACAGCCAGGCATGATGGTGCATGCCTGTAGTTCCAGCTATTTAGAAGGCTGAGGCAGAAGGATCGCCTAAGCCCAGTAGGTCGAGGCTGCGGTGGCACTCCAGCCTGGGCGACAGAGTGAGACTCCAACTCAAAAAAAACAAAAAAAGAAATACAACAAAACCAAATGAGGATTATCTCAAGAATGCAAAGCTAGTTCAACATATTATGAAACTAAAGAAGAAAAAACATTCCCTTTTCTTCTTCCAGGGACACAGTCTAAAGGCACTCATAATGGTCCGGCATCTGACAAACCATCGCAGGCGTCCCTACAATACTGCCTCTAACAAAACTAGGCTATCCCAAACCCCAGGCAATAGAATTGCTTACCTATATACTAAGAAGGCTGGAAAAGCACCAAAGTCTGCATGTGGTGTGTGCCTAGGCCAACTTCCAGGGCTTCATATTGTGAGACCTAAACTTCTTATGAGGTTGTCCAAAACAAAAAACCTGTCAGCCAGGCACAATGAGTGGCTCACGCCTGTAATCCCAGCACTTTAAAAGGCTTAGGCAAGAGGACTGTCTGAGCCCACGGGTTCGAGACCAGTCTGAGCAATATGTTGAGACCGTGTCTCTACAATAAGTCAAAAATTAGCTGGGCGTGGTAGCATACACCTGTAGTTTTAGCTACTTGGAAGGCTGAGGTGGAAGGATCACCTGAGCCCAGCAATCAAGGCTGCAATAGCTGTGAGCAGTGTGCTACTGTACTCCAGCCTGCCTGGGAGACAAAGTGAGACACAGACTCAAAAAAAAAAAAAAAAAAAGCTGTCAGCAGGGTCTATGGTGGTTCCATGTGTGCCAAATGTGTTCTGACAGGATCAAGTGTGCTTTTCTTATCGAGGAGCAGAAAACTGTTGTGAAAGTGTTGAAGGCACAAGCACAAAGCCAGAAAGCAAAATAAAGAAATGGGGCTTTTCTCCTGCAATAAAAATTAAAAGACTAAAAAAAAGAAAAAGAAAAAACATATGATCATCTCAATAAATATAGAAAAACCTTGACAACAGTCAATATCTATTCATGATTTTTTTTAAAACTCTCAAACTAAAAATAGAAGACAACTATGAACTTGATAAAAGACATCTAAAAAAAAAACAAACAAAAGGCCAGATGCGGAGGCTCAAGCCTGTAATCCCAGCACTTTGGAAGGTCGAGGCAAGAGCCTGAGCCCACGGTTCGAGACCATCAAAAAATTAGCCAGGCGTGGTAGTGCGTGCCTTAGTTCTAGCTACTTGGAAGGCTGAAGCGGAAGGATCACCTAAGCCCAGCAGGTCAACACTGGGGTGGCTGTGAGCATGCCACTGCACTCCAGCCTAAGCAACGGAATGAGACACACACACACACAAAAACAACCTATGGCTAATATCACATTAATTAATGCTGAAATACTGTTTTCCCCCTTAACATCAGGAACAAGGAAAGGATGTTTACTCTCAAAACTTATATTCAACATTATACTGGGGATCCTAGACAGTTAAGTAAAGCAAGAAAAAGATACCAAGACATACAGACTGAAAAGGAAGAAATCAAGCTGCCCTTGTTTGTCAAAGAACTATTGTCTATGCAGAAGATCGCAGAGAATCTAAAAAAAGTCTTCTAAAACTGAAAGTGAGTTTAGCAAGGTTGTAGGATACAAGGTCAGCAAACAATATTCAATCATATTTCTACATACCAGCAATGAAATTGAAATAGAAATTTGAAAAGTATCATTTACATCAGTAGCAGAAAACGTGAAATACACATAAAGATTACAAAATATATGCAAGATCCAACTGCTAAAAACTACAACACACTTATGAAAAATAAAAGGCCTAAATAAATTGATATACCATGCTCATGGCGCAATATTATTAAGATGTCAAACTCACCCCTAACTGATTTACAAATTCAATGCAATGCCAATCAAAAATCCCAGCAGGATTTAAAGATATGGACAAGATTTTTTTCTTTTTCAAGTTGGAGTCTCACTCTGTCGCCCAGGCTGGCATGCAGTGGCATACTCATGGCCATCCCATAGTCAACCTGCTGGGCTCAGGTGATTTTTTCACCTCAGCCTTCCAAGTAGCCAGAACTACAGGTGCATGCTACCACACCTGGTTAATTTTTTGATTTATTATAGAGATGAGGTCTTGTCAAGTTGCCCAGGCTGTACTTGAACCCATGGGTTTAGGCAATCCCCTCACCTCAGCCTCCCAATGTGCTGGGATTACAAGCTTGAGCCACCACACCCAGCGAACAAGATTTTTAAATGTGAATGAAAAGGCAAAGTAACTAGAATACCCAAAAACAATTCTAAAAAATAACACAATAAGAGAACTCACACTACCTGACTTCAAACTTACTATAAGGCTACGGTAATCAAAAGTAAGGGAATAGAGAAATATGAAAGACACAGATCAATGATATAGAAGAGAGAATTCAGAAACAGACCCATACATATATGATCAATCAACTTTAACAAAAGTGCAAAAATAATTCAATGGAGAAAGGACTGTCTTTTCAACAAATGTTGCTGGAATAATTGTGAATACATATGCAGAAAAATACACTCAATGCACACCTTGCACTAGTTAGGAAAATTAACTCAAAGTAGATAATAAACCTAAATGTAAAATTTTAAACTATAAAACTTTTAGGAGAAAATACAGGGAAAGTATTTGATCTATTAGTTAGGCAAAGATTTCTAAATTATTACACCAAAAAAAAAAACAACAGATTGGACATCACAAAAATTAAGAACTTCTGTTCTTCAAAAGACACTATTAAAAGAATTAAAAAATAAACCACAGACTGGGAGAAAATATTTGCAAATCAAAATCATATATGTGATTCCAGGCCAGGAACAGTAGCTCACGCCTGTAATCCCAACACTTTGGGAAGCCAAGGCAGGAGGATTGCTAGAACCCAGGAGCGGGAGACCAGCTTGGGTAACACAGCAAGATCTCATCTCATCAAAAAATTAGCCAGGAGGCAGTGGGCGCCTGTAGTCTCAGCTACTTGAGAGACTGAGATGGGAGGAAAGCCTGAGCCCAGGAGGTAGTGAGCCAGGATTGTGCCACTGCACTCCAATGTGGGCAAGAGTGAGGCTCCGATTCAAATTAAATTTTTAAATATATGTATGTATGATCCCAGGGTATTAACAATGAAACAACCCAATTTTTTAAAATGGGCCAAGATTTTCAATGGCTGCATTACCAAAGAATGGCAAAAAATCACATGGAAAGATGCTTTAAGAAAAAAAAAAAAAGCCGGGCTCGGTGGCTCAGCCTGTAATCCCACGCCTTGGGAGACTCAGGTGAGTGGATTGCCTGAGCCCGCGGGTTCGAGACCCGCCTGGGCAGGCGAAACCTCATCTCCACAATAAATCAAAAAATCAGCCAGGCGTGGTAGCGCGCGCCTGTAGTTCCAGCTACTTGGAAGGCTGAGGCGGAAGGATCGCCGGAGCCCAGCAGGTCGAGGCTGCAGTGGCCGGAAGCAGCCACTGCACTCCAGTCTGGGTGACAGAGTGAGACTCCA
>CAUYQG010278452.1:0-11690 GCA_963574415.1 Tarsius wallacei
CCTGTAGTTCCAGCTACTCGGAAGGCTGAGGCGGAAGGATCACCGGAGCCCAGCAGGTCGAGGCTGCGGTGGCCGGGAGCGGCCACTGCACTCCAGTCTGGGTGACAGAGTGAGACTCCAACTCAAAAAAAAAAAAGAAAAGAAAAGGATAGAAAAGGTTGAGAGCCAATGGTCTAATCTATATCTTTATACATGTGTGTGCTGTGTGGGAACAGACACCCTAATAGAGGTGGCAGCTGACCGCAGACACTCTCACTGCTCCCTTCACAACTTCACAACATATCTTCTCTTTAATAAATCTACTTTCCTTGAACAACTATCGTAATACTATAAGAAAAGGATTGACAGTGGCAGGAAACTATGGGGGGCGGGGCCGGGAGGGGAAGGGAGGTGGAATTAACGGTAGTCAATATCTGTCTGGGAAGGGGGGGGCGGGCACACCTCATCAGCAAGGGTACCTGCACAATGCGTATTTGTATACCTAAACCTTAACTGTACCCCACAATTTTAAAATAAAAAATATGTATTAAAAAATAAATCTACCTTCCTTAATTACAAAAAAAAGAGAAGGATTTCACAATGGAAATTGACTCAGAAAGCCCAAACCCAATCCCTGAATAATTGTGAAAGAAGACACATTACCATGAAAAATCTCTTCCTTATCATACTCAGAGTTCTATAGCTATTTTTTCTACTTTTTAAGTTTACGACAAACACATAAGCCACGCCCATCTCTAAAATGCACTCGTTTTTGCCATTCATCTAATTGGATTAATGAGCTAATATCCTCATTTTGTGGTGGCATCATCTTTTTTGTTTTATTAGATTGTGCTTAACAGAGGGCAGGTGCTATTAAATCCACTTATAAGAGGGACCCAAAAAATCTGGAGTTTATTTGTTAAAAATTGTGTATTTATTCTCTCATGTTTAAACTTCAGTCACCTTCAAAGTAGTCTTTGTTTTATGCAATACACCTATCAAGATGCTTCTTCCACTGTTCAAAACAATTTTTGAACTTGTCCATTTTGACGCCTTTTAATGCTTCTGCTGTGTTTTGTTTCACCTCTTCCACATCCAAGACTTTTTTCATCCGGGGAAACAAAGACAAGTTGCTTGGGGCTAGACTGGGTAAATAGGTAGGGTAGGGGATGGGGTCATGCCATTTTGGGTCAAAAACTGTTAACACTCAGCACGGCGTGGGCATGTGGTTTGTATAACTCATCCATCATGATATGGGCAAAGCGTTGAATGAGTCTAAAAAAATTAGCTAAAGCTGGACGCAGTTTCTTTTTTTTTTATTTTAAAGATGGTACAATTCAGGGTTAGGGATACAAATGGTCATTGGCAGCTTCTCACAACAATGCTAGCTGGTACCCTGATGTGTTCCTAGCATACTTTCCTGGCAGAGGAAGCTTGTACTACAAGGGTGCTGCCCTCCAAAAAAAAATTTAATTTTTTTGGATGCCTCCTCCTTGTAGATGACAGTATTCTAAGGTTACTCCTGAAAGATTCTTGCTGTATGTTCTTTCCTTGCATTTGTCGTGACAACTTGGTAGACCTGATTTCTATAGGTTTCCTATTTATATACTTACTTTATAGATATCTATACTACTGAATACTACTAATATTGGAAATTCCACTTTTTGTGTGTATGTGTGTCTCATTCACCTGTCTAATTAACCTCTACATTAAAAAAGGTGTGAAAATACAATATAGCTCTTCTTTTTGACTTCTTTCTCACATACAGTTAAGTTCCATCTCATTTTTTTGTTCCTTTTTTATTTGTTTACACCTTTTTACTTTTTCTATCTTTTGGAATGGGCACATCCTTTTCACTTGTGCTACTAACATTTCTCACTTTTAAAAAGTTGGCTGCTTGTTTGCAAGTGCTCCTTTCCGTTGTGGGAGTATCTTCAATATTTACAGGCTTTTTCCATTCAAAGACTCTGGAGTCTTTGCCATGTTTTATTTTTGTTGCCATAAAACAGGCAGCACTTAACTATGATGCTTGTCGGTAGAAATGTTGGCATCTACTTGCACTTGCTCTGCTTTAACGCTGGGTGGCCAAAGTGCATAGAGAATTCGAAACTGTCTTAAACTTTTGCAAACAACATTTTAGTGATGTTGGATGACGGAAATCATCCTCTGTCATATTCAGAATGGGAGAAAACACTATGCAGGAATCTATAGAGGGTTTGGATAGAGGAACTTCAGAGTGTGAGCCTGAGCTTTCTGGAAATAACTAAATCACAACAATATGTAGAATGAAAAGAACACTGGACTGGGAACTAGGAGACAGGAATTCTTGTTCATGTTCTCGTGTCAAGATAATCTAATGAAGATTCTGAGTTGCTTAGGCAAGTTACTTGAGCCTCAGTTTGTAAGTCATAAAATGCGACATTATCTTAGAGAACAGTTGCAAAAAGAAAGAGATAAATCTTAGTTTTCTTTCTTATTTTCCTTCCTCATTGTAGATTAAAAATGTGTAAACATTGTCCTCTACTTAACTTCAGTTAAAAACATTCTCTAATGTGCATTGGATCTCGCTGCCCTTATCTCCATTCTTAGCTCCATTCTGAGGATGAACAAAACTATGTATTATTAATTTCTATGCAGTCAGCAAATAATACAGGGGAATGGGACTCTGAGCTAAAGGACAGGAGGACCCAGCCCTCTTAGGAATGGTATTGCAATTGATCTTCATCGTGGCCTCACCATCAGAGTGTACCTTGCCATGGGAAATCTTTGGTTCTCTGCTCAAGTCTGCTTCCAGCAACCTTAACTGGGGCAAGTGGGGAGAGGGAAGAGGGCGAAAGGGAAGTCAGAGGCCAAAAGCAATCTAGTTAACCCAATAAACCAGGCAGGAAGAATGAGACTCAGAAGAAGCATTAATTGTCCAAGATTACTACTAACATGACAAAGCCAAGAGGTAATAAGCTGGAACAGGCAGTATTGAAAGAGGCTGTGTATCCATCTCAGGTGGAGATGGAAGAAGGACCAATTCTGGGTATCTCTTAAAAATCTCACAAACCAAGACACTCGATAAACTGAATGATGCAAAATTGGTAACAACCCTGGATTTTCTACCTGACACCAATGGATTGTTTCATTTCTGCAGGAGGAGGGGAATGTTTTGTAAGACAACAATCTTAATTCTGATGATGCTACCCTCTAACCTCTATTGCTGAGACTGTTCTATTCATCAAAGGGGCCACTCATTTCTTGTATATCTGCAGTTTGTCAGTCTCTGTCCAGTCCTATTCCATGCTAGCTGTTCAGAATGATTCTATAGCTACTGACTTGCTGCCACTCCATACCTAGAAATCACGAGACTTCACTTTACCATGAAATTTAGTTTTTTTCTACTAGCAAGTGGTGTCTGTAAATAGTTTTTCGCTGCCTTAAACTGCAGAACTAAAAGGTCTAAGAAGCCAATATTCATAAAACCTAATGTTCAGCTTATTAATTCAAGGGTACAAACTGTCAAGCGCAATCAAGAAACAGTTTGTGACCTGGGTGCGGTGGCTCATGCCTGTCATCCCAGCACTTTGGGAGGCCGAGGTGTGGGGACTGCCTGAGTCCACAGGTTCGAGAACAGCCTGGGCAACTTGGCGAGACCTCATCTCTACAATAAGCCAAAAAATTAGTCGGGTTTGTTAGCGCGCACCTGTAGTTCCGGCTACTTGGAAGGCTGAGGCTGAAGGATCGCCTGAGCCCAGTAGGTTGATGCTGGGGTCGTCATGAGCGTGCCACTGCACTCCAGCCTGAGCGATGGAGTGAGACCCCAATTCAAAAAAAAAGAAGAAAAAAAGAAACAGTTTTGTTTTTCTCCTATTGCCTTGATGTCTTAGGCCACTACCTTTTGTGATGCCCATTTGGTCTATATGTTTTTGCCCCTAAAAAGACAGAATTGCCTCTTGACTATCTGATGACTCCTCTTTTGTTTGCTGTTCTTAGTCACTAAAGCCAGCCTCCCATCTTTAGAATTTTTCAGACAAGAAGTGGCCCCTTCCCTCTAATTTCAAATTTGGCCCCAAAACTACCAGAAACAAATGTCAGATTCTCCCAAGGGCTCTTTTAGGCTGTGGTCTCTGCAACTCAGCAGGCATCCAGCCAGGGAGTGAGACCAAGATTGCCCATTCCGCTTCATCCTTCCTGTGGTAGAGCTCAGTCTTCACAAGGAACGAGGAAGTTTACACACCCAGAGACCTGGGCTGAAGGGGACTCTGAGCCCAGTACCTGTTGCCACAGTGAAGGCCTAAAACTAGCTTCAGCATAAAGCTGATGCTGGGTTCCTTCCTTACCTAGATACCCTGGCATTGTGGCCACATCTTGGGCAAATTGTCTTTGTGCTATAACTCAAATGAGTTGACCACGGGCAGCTGGGGCTTCTGGAGTCTAGGGAGTTAAAAAAAAAAATCTTTGATTATAACATTGTTGAGAAATTGCAACCTAATTATGTAGTAAATCCCTACTTGTACCCCACAAGTCTAAAATTAAAAAAAAATATTGCGGGCAAGTGGAACTTCCCCTGTACCCTAGGAGCCATTGTGGTTCAGTTGCAGGAACAAATTGGACTTCACTTACTGTTTTGAAATGAAGGTTCATGCTAAAAAGTGCATGGACGGCTGGGCGTAGTGGCTCATACTGTCATCCTAGCACTTTGGGAGGCCGAGGTGGGAGGATTGCTTAAGTCCAGGAATAACAGACCAGCCTGGGCAGCATAGCAAAACCCTGTCTCCACACACACACACACACACACACACAAAAGCCAAGTGTGGTGGCATGTGCCTGCAGTCCCAGCTACTTGGGTGGTGGAGGCAGAAGGATCACCTGAGCCTAGGAGTCTGAGGCTGTGGTGAGCCATAATTGGGCCATTGCACTCCAGCTTGGTGGACAGAGGGAGACTTCAACCCCCACCCCCCGCCAAAGTGCATAGAAGTAGCTGGATGCAGGAAACAGAAACAAACAAACAAACCCAAATGAATGGTACCCTGGAGGTCAGTAAGAGAAGGGAGACTGTAGGGATGCATTTGAGCTCTTTGTCTTGTGTGTGTGTATATGTGTGTGTGGGGGGGTGGTGGTGGTGGTGGTGGCGGCAATGAAGAAGACTAATTTTATAGACCAAGTCAGCATTTTTCAAGATTGCCGTATCCTACTTGGGACTCTAGTAGCTAGAAGAATGAGACTCTTGTGATCAGCAGGATGGAGACTTAAATCATTACTGTTGGATACTACAGAGTCGGTTAATAGGGAAGAGTGATTTCCTGAGCCTTAACAATTGAGTTGGAGCTAACTAGGCAGAAAAGAGGTTGTTCACAGATACGGTATGGTAGTGCCAGGGGTTTCAATCAAGTCTATTGGGGAGCCATTTAGCACACATTATTCATTTTTTTAAAAAAATAGAAAGCAGGATTTATTGAGAGTACAGAAAAGCTCTCACAATGGGAGGGGACCCGAGGGGGTTGCTCACATTATTCATCTTATGAACTTAACACTTTGAAACATGTTAAAAACAAAAGCCCAGGAAGTAAACAAAAAAGTTTACGAATAACTAAAATAGATGATGTCAAGTCCATGCACCAAAGGTGACGTAACTACTGTCATATAAAAGTTGCTAGTGATTTCTAGCTTACTCAATTTTAGTATAAGGTTGATAGATTTCAATTGTATATCAAAGCCTTGGGATTAATATGATGGTTAAAGTGAAAACTATATTAAATGTTGGAAAATGTGTACTTCCTAGAGAGACACAAAATTAGAAGGACATGATCCATTGTATTGGTGACAGCTATTGGACAGACTACAACATTTGCATTGACAAAGGAAGTGAGCCCAGAGAGTTGATATTCTGGACAAATTTCTTGGTTTTGCCCAAGACAGGTGACTTTTTGAGTTGGTGTCTAACTCTGTCCCAGGATGAAATGCAGTGGCACAATCACAGCTTACCACAGCCTCAACCTCCAGGACTCAAGACAATCCTTCCGCCTCAGCCTCCTGAATAACTAGGACCACAGGCACACATCACCACACCCAGTTAATTAAAAAAGATTTTTTTTAAGAGACAAGCTCTTACTATTTTGCCCAGGCTAGTCTGGGCTCAAGCAATCCTGTCACCTCAGTCTTCCAAAGTGCTGGGATTACAGGCATGTGCCACCACACCTGGCCCATGTGTCCTTTAATTTGTAATGGGAACACACTGCCTTCCATGTTAAACAGCCAGGCTAGCCTCTCAGATGGTAAAAGATATGTGGCCTTGTTTCCCCCAACACTCTAGCTCACAGGCAGCCAATTGTCAGATAATGAATGAGACAATACACTGCCGCTTGGCCACACACAAGAAAGACCAACTGAGTTCAGAAGATCTTTCTACTGAGCTTAGCTGAGCCTACCCCAAATTTCTAACCCACAGATGTGTGAACTAAATAAATGTTTCTTCTTTAAGCTACTGAGTTTTGGGGTGGTTTGTTACATTTGCCTACTCTAAGAGAGTGGCCTAAAAAAATGGAATTTATTTATTTAAAAATGTGTATTTATTGTTACATGTTTAAATTTCGGTCACCTTCAAAGTACTCTCCGTTTGATGCAATACACCTATTGAGATGCTTTTTCCACTGCTCAAAACAATTTTTGAACTCGTCCATCTCGATGCCTTTTAGTGCTTCTGCTGTTTTTTTTGTTTCACCTCTTCCACATCATCCAAATGTTTCCCTTTGAGGACTTTTTCATCCGGAGAAACAACAACAACAAAAAGTCGCTCAGGGCGAGATCAGGTTAATAGGGAAGGTGGGGCAGGGGAGTCATATTGTTTTTGTTCAAAAACTGCTGAACACTCAGCGTGGTGTGGGCAGGTGCACTTGTAAATCACCCATTATGAGATGGGAAAACACACAGAAAGAACCCCCCCGCCCCCCAAAAAAATTCCCTGAAGCGAACGCAGCCTCTCACGACAACGCTAGCTGGTTCACTGATGCTGATGGGTTCCTAGAACACTTACCCGCAGGAGAAAGCCTGTACTACAAGGGTCCCACCCTCCAAAAAATAATTCCAGCTTTTTTGGGTCCCCCTTGTACATAGGACTGTTTGCCTCAGTTCTTCCTTGTGTTTTGTGGAGCAGTCCTCTTGACTTATTGACTTGGTTTTTGTCTGTCTGCTCATTTGGCCCGTTTCATTTCCTGATTAATGACCACAGAGTATGTATAGAATATTCAATGTATTAGGTACTATGCTAGGTGATGGGGATACTGAAAATCAACAACGAGCGTGTCACCTGGGGTATGTGGAATGAGTTCTGTGCTTCCTTTTGTTCACCTGATTATATGGCAACATTCTGCAAAAGACAAATAAGTTGGTAAGCACCAAATAAACAAACAGGGAGACAAGTAAGGCTGAATGGCCTGCAGGTGGCACTCCTCTTATATACTAGGAATCAACACTTTTATTTGTTTTGTGAGTAGGACTCTCACTCTGACACCCAGGCAGGAATGCCATGGCACGCTCACAGCTCCCCACAGCCTCGACCTCCTGGGTTCAGGAGATTCTTCTGCTTCAGCCTCCAGAGTAACTGGGACTACAGGCGTCGCCACCACCCCTGACCAATTTTTTTATTTTTTATTTTTTGTAAAGAGGAGATCTTACTCTGTTGTCCAGGCTGATATTGAACTTCTGGCTTCAAGCAATTCTCCTGCCATGGCTCCCCAAAGTGCTGGGGTTACAGACGAGAGCCACTGCGCCTGGCTTGTTTATTTGTTTTAATACCCTGGTTCCTTGTGGAACGCCGAGGGAGACCTGGAGCTAATTTTTTTTTCTCAGTCTGCCTTTCCCACTAGCAACATGTCCCTATTCTTACTAATGGACCCAAGTTCTCTGGCTAAAGGCTTTTCCATAGCCAGGTCCAAGTGATTTGGATCTCCCTGTAATACAGGAGATAGTACGTTTTAGTGGTTGGAATTTGGAAGCAAGGAGGGAGGAGGCTAGGAAAACAAAACAAAACAAGAGAAAAAACCAAAACCAGAACAAAACAAAAGCCAGAGACTGACTTTGGGTTCTGAGATCTGGTCTGAATCCTAGCTTCCCCACTTAATGAGAGGGAAATGAAGTCTCAATTTTTTTCCTACATGTTAAATGGGGCTATACCATCTACTTTATGAGATGTTGTGAGGATTTGATATAAGAAGCTGAGATAATATTCAAAGTCTTTAGCACAAAACTTAAAGTGCCCCAGAAGCCCTCCAGTACAGCCCATGGGAACAGAAAATGTTACAGACACTTAGGAGAATACTTTTTGTTTTTAAATTAAGCATACTCTCCCAAATGATCTAGTCCATTCCATTCTTAGCTATTAACCCAAGAGCAATGAACACATATGTCTACCCAAAGACATTTTCACAAATGCTCATAGCGGCTTTCTTTGTGATATCCCCAACCTGGAAGCAACCCAAATGTCCATTAAGAGGTAAATGGTTGAACAAATTGTGGTATATCCACAATAGAGAATACTGCTCAGAAATAAGAAGGAATGACCTAGGGATACAACCACACTGATGATCTGAAAATAATTATGCTGGTGAGAAGAAGCCTGCCAAAAAAGAGTATATAATATATGATTCGATTTATGAAAACTGCAGAAAATGCAAACTGCAGTTGATGCTGGGGATGGAGCCGAGGAAGATGTGGATTACAAAGGGCATGAGGAACTTTTGGGGGAATGGGAATGTGCTTGGTGTTTTGACTGTGGTCAGAATGTCAACATTGCCAGGAATTTGGAGGAAGTTGATCCCAACCTGCATGGATGACTTTGAGGGATTCAAGACTTCATCAGAGGAAGTCACTGCAGATGTAGTGGAAACAACAAGAGACCTCAAATTAGAAGTGGAACCCAAAGATGTGACTGAACTGTTGTAACCTCATGACAGAACTTGAATGGATGAGGAGTTGCTTCTTACAGATGAGCAAACAAAGCAGTTTCTTGAGATGGAATCTCCTCGCGGTTAAGATGTTGTGAACGGTCAAAAGGTGACAAAAGATTTGGGATATTCTATCAACCTAATTGATAAAGCAGTGGCAGGGTTTGAGAGGATTGACTCCAATTTTGAAAGAAGTTCTACTGTGGGTAAAACAGCATTGCACGCTACAGAGAAATCTTTTCTAAAGGAAGACTTTTCTAAAAGGAAGACTCAACTGATGCAGCAAACATCATCATTTTATTTTAAGAAATTGCCACAGCTACTCCAATCTTTAGCAACTACCACCCTGACCAGTCAACAGCCATCAACACTAAGGTAAGGCAACACCCTCTATCAGCAAAAAGATTAGGACTTGCTGAAGACTCAGATGATCATTAAAATTTTTTTTCTACCATTAAAGCATTTTAAAATTAAGGTATATATACTTTTTAGACATAATGCTACCACATATTTAATAGACTACAGTATAGTGTAATATACTGTAACAGACAAAACAAAAAACCATAATCAAAACCAGAACCAGAGCTTGCATAGTGACTGGGAAAGAAAATAATTCCTGGGACTCACTTTATTGCCACGTTTGTGGTGGTCTGCAACTCAATTTCCAACATCTCTGAGGTAAACCTGGAGAGGCTGAGGAGTTTCAACATAACATTTTTATTAACTAGGAGGATATTTGCTATTTGGTTGCCTTTGAACAGAATGCAAACAATTTTGTCTCAAAGTCTTGGAGGGGCTGGAAATAGGAATACTTTAATCTACAAATTATAGGGAATTATTTATTAGAATATTTACAAAAAGTAGAGGTTATTACAGAATTTAAGCACCATGTGACTGGGAAAGGAAATTCTGTTACACTTTATAATTAATTTATACATTTGTTCTCTTTACTAACTTTTTCATATGCAAGTAAACACATAGTGGGTTTAGTTAGGAAAATAAGGATGAAAGTGTCCCACACTTAATGCAACTAAAACTTTAGCAATATGATAAACTATAGTTTTTCATCAAACCACAAAGAGCTAATTAATTAGAAGCTAGAAGGATTAGAATGTATGTTTTATGTTTTATTGTGGGAAAGGAAAGCCAGTGCTCTAAAATGATTTTGTTAGTGACTTTTCCTCCTAAACAGAGTCCAGGTTTCCAGTGTCATTCTTACTTGGATTCCAACCCGTTATTTAACGTAACAGACAGAAAATTACTGTAAGATTTGCAGTGAAACAGTGCCAGGTGTTTTAAAATGTAAACTTTGCTCCCTGGGGAAATAAGTTACTCTGTAAATGGAATGAAATAATCTTTGGTCACATGACATGAATCTTTTGAAAGAGACCATCTGAGAGAGCCTTGGAAACAAATGTCTGCAGCATGCTAGGCCAACTCAAATCTGCCACAGAACAACTAGTTAAAATAGTAAAACCTGCATTGTGTCATTTTGGTGCCTTGTTTTAAATGACTTCAATTAGTTTCAGCTATTTTTTGTTAAATAAATTCTTTCCTTTTTTTAGATTGGAAAATATATAGTTTATTTAGAAAGTAAGTTAGAGAGGAGAGAGGAGATTCCAAATAAATTCTTTTCTTTAAGCTTGTGCTAAGTAAGATTATCAAGTTAAAATAGGACTGCTCCAGAACTTCGGCATGAATGGGAGAGTGTTTAATCATAACTTTACATATTTTGTAATTTTTGAACATTCAGAAACCTTTTGAAAGCAAACCCTCAGTTCAAGTAGTAAGCTCACAAAATCTAAATATAAAGTTACAGATTGACCTTGAATGAAGTATGAAATCTGTGGGACTACCTTTTATTAAGATGACCACCCCAACTTAGTTAAATTACACAATGTCTTTTACATAAAAAGACCGGGCTCGGTGGCTCAGCCTATCATCCCAGCACTTTGGGAGGCCCAGGAGAGTGGATTGCCTGAGCCTGCAGGTTCAAGACCAGTTCGGGCAACTTGGTGAGACCTCATCTGTACAATAATAAAAAATTAGCCGGGTGTGGTAACGCATGCCCGTAGTTCTGGCTATTTGGAAGGCAGAGACGGAAGGATCGCTGGAGCCCAGTGGGTCGATGCTGGGGTGGTCGTGAGCGTGCCACTGCACTCCAGCCTGGGCGAGGGAGTACAAACAAACAAAAAATAGGGTTGAATTACTAAGTGTGTTAAGATACAATCCCTAAATGACGCATACATTCCATATTTCTTCATAAATTTGGTGACTAATAGTACTTTTATTTTACAGCTGGTGAAGAGAGCCTAATTTGTCAATGGTTTCAGTGATTCAGAGCTATGAAACTTTAGAGCTGCAAGAAATTTAGCCATCTTGACCATTAGTAGTCCAGTTGAGTAAGAGCACGTGTGAATATCGGCTCCAAAGCAAGGTCCTTGAATTTTCCCTCGTCGTACAGAACTTGTAAGATCTTCTGGGCCAGCATTCCCCTTTCCTTCCTTCCTTCCTTCCTTTCTTCTTTCCTTCCTCCCTCCCTTCCTTCCTTCCTTGAATTTTCCCTCGTCGTACAGAGTTTGTAAGATCTCCTGGGCCAGTATTCCCTTTTCTTTCTTTCTTTCTTTCCTTCCTCCCTCCCTTCCTCCCTCCCTCCCTCCCTTCCTTCCATCCTTCCTTCCTTCCTTCCTTCCTTCCTCTCTCTCTCTTTTTCTTTCAGGTTTTCGATTTCTGAACCCACACTTCCTGTGTGCTCATTTTTGCATAGTCTTAAAAAACAGATGG
>CAUYQG010278453.1:0-20520 GCA_963574415.1 Tarsius wallacei
TGTGGCCATGAGAACATTATAGCAATAGCACGTACATGCTGGGGGCGGGGTGTTATTTTTAAGTTAGGCAGACAGCTGAGATGGAAGATTTCAACAATATATAGTTACTTATGTCAAGCAAGTTATTGCAATTATTTTACATATTTCACTAGCTATTTCATTCCCCCCTTTTAGTTGTACATGAGTCAATACATTGACTCATCAGCCATGGGTATGGAATTATAATAGGTTTTTATATGCATAAGTTTTACAGAGTTGGTTTATAGCAGATTGCATGTAATTTAAGTTAGAATTTATGTCTTGTGCAAGGTTAGTTAGCCCTAATTTTCCGTGAACCAGGGCAGCGGTGCTGAGTGCAGCTGTTTCAGCTATACTGAACCAGAGTAAGGCAGTCACTGGGGGTGTGGGGGCAGCACATTTCTGATGAGTTGTCAGAAGACCAGAAGGATTAAGTAAAAGGGTTCCTTTAGGACTGCTGTAAGCATATACCTGGGGAAGTACATGAATAGTAATATATAAGATAGGCTTACTGTTTAACATTTCAGCAGTAATACAGGTTATAAGACCTATGTTCAGAGTTAAAGCAATTGAGATAACAAAGGTAAGCGCTAAGGAATTATCACAATGCATTTTTAATCAGTAAATTATTCTATTTTGGGCAACCAGAGTCTTATGTTTCAGGTGTGTGTCGGTTGGTCAGCCTGCGGTGTGGTTGAAGCAGGTCGGCAGGCTCGGAGGATGATTTTGAGAGGGTTTTTAGGGTTCCTCGTTGCAGTTCAGTTGGCTGAGCAAGGTGGAATGACATCAGTTTCCATGGCTCTCTTGACTCGAGTGTGATGAATTCAGGCCGGTTTCCCGTTTGACTTTGAGTGCTGTTGGAATGGTGATGATGGCAATAAAGGGTTTCTTCCAGGCAGGAGTTAGTCCTTTCTTCTGGAATTTTTTGATGAGAACCAGGTTTCTGGGCTGAAATGGATGACAAGGCATGGAAGACAGAGTGGGCAAAACAGCACAGACACCAGAGTAGATAGTGGCCTGGACCTTCTGGAGGGACTGGAGATACTTTAACAGAGATTGATTAGTAATTTTTTTAGGATGGGACCTTGCAACCAGGGCAACAGAGGAGTTTCCCAAACATGATTTTATATGGCGTAAACCTAGCCTTATACGGGGTGCATTGGGTTCAGGGAAGGTTTACCCATTTTTCACCGGTCTCTAGTATTAACCTGGTTAAAGTAGATTTTCAAGTCTGGTTTATGTGTTTTATCCATCCAGAGCTTTGTGGTCAGCAAGCACAATGTAATTTTTAGTCAATGTTTAGTGTTTTACTAACCAGATGTACTATGGACGAGGTAAAGGCAGGACTATTAGTAGTGTCAATAAAGAGGGGAAGCCCAAGCCTAGGGATAATTTTATTTAACAAAAACCTTGTAGCCATACATGCAGTTTCATTTCTTGTGGCAAAGTTTTCTGTTTAACCTGAAAAAATTTGTTTATAAACAACTAGCAGGTATTGATAACCAGCATGAGGAGTTTTTACCTCAGTAAAGTCCACTTTCCATGTTTTTCCAGGACTTAGTCCCTGGGTCCTGATACCATTTGGTGGTCTTGGTTCTTGTTTGGCATTTACTTGTGCACAAGCTGGACACAGTGCAGTGACTATGGCAGCAAGGCTTCTTAAGTCTTGAATGTCATAATACTGGTTTAGCATCTCAGTCAACTTAGTACCTCCCAGGTGTGTAGTCCAAGGGTGGTTGGAAGGATGATTTTAGCTTTGTGTGCTCCTGCTAAGGTAGCTTGTTCCTTTTCCCCTTGGGTGCAGACAGGCTGTTTTGGAAGCAAGGGAACAAGAAGAATTTTAGTTAGCAGAATAGTGAGGGGCTCAATTGTGATTTCTCCTGCTTTACGTGCTGCCCAACCATCTAGGTGATTTCCTGTCACCTCTGGAGTATCCAATTTATGGCGCCCCCTGCAATGTATGATGGCTATTTCTTTGGGGAGGTACATAGCCTCTAGAAGGGCTAAAGTTTTTGTTAGACATCCAGCAGTCAGAGGCTCCCCAGAGCAGTGTCTTTATAGTGTGGGGAACTGTTAAGGTCAAGTTTTGACCAAAAGTCAGCTCAAAGACAGGATGGCCAGTCAGGGGCCACTGGATTGAGCCTTTTTGACAAGCAAGCCATAGGTTGCCTCCAGGATTCTAAGGTCTGGTTAAGAAGCCACTTTGTGATTCCCTGCTGTTCATGAACAAACAAATAAAAAGACTTGGTAACATCTGCGAGGGCTAAAGCTTGGGGCCTAGGTAAGAGCTGTTTTTAACTGCTGGAACACTTGTTCCTCAGTAGCAGTTCGTTTCATGGGCTGATCCTCTGCAGTGGCTGTGTACAGAGGTTTTGGCAAAATCCACAGCCAGCAATACCCTGCCACCCCCAAGAACTCCCGTACCTGCTTCTTTGTGGTTGGCATGGGAATTTGAAGAATGGCTCTTTTCCGGACCGAGGTCAGGGCACACTTATCCTTTTTTAGCTGGTATTAATGGTAGGAAACTTCAGTTGAGCAGAGCTGTGCCTTTTTCACTGACACATGGTAGCCCATGTCTTGGAGGACCTGTGACAGAGCCTTAGTACCTTTTAAACAAGTGTTCAAGTCTGCAGCTGCAAGCAAGAGATTACTTACATACTGGAGTAAAGTACATTCAAGGTGCAAGGCACGGAACCCTGATAAGTTCTGTTGTAAAGCTTCCTGAAGAGAGTTGGGGAATTCTTGAATCCCTGTGGTAACTGAGTCCAAGTTAACTAGCTGGTATCCCCCAAGTCAGGATCTGTTCATTTAAAAGCAAAAATAGGTTGGCACGACTGGAGGGTGATGCTTTGCCAATTCTGGCAGGTTGGTCTCCACCCAGACTGGAGGAAACTCCTGCTGTAACTGTAAAAGCAAATTTGATGAGACATTTTCAGTGGGAGAATTAAAAGAAGCTAAGAGGTATTCTTTAGCAAGTGGAACAATTACCAGCATTTGATAAGCAGTCAGTAGGAATATATATTTTAGTTTTATCAGGTGAGAATATAATACTTGTCCTTAGTTTCTGGAACGAATCTTGGTCCATGAGAGGGTATGGGCAGTTAGGGGCTATTAGAAATGAGTGGGTGACCCATTTCTGACCTAAATTAATCATCCGGTTGAAGGTGAACTTGCAGTTTGTGCCCGTTGCCCCTTGAACAGAAATTTGTTTCTTGGGTCCTAATGGTGACTTTAGGACCGATAGTTCCATTCCAGTGTCCATTAAGAGTTGGACTGGGTGGCCCCCGATAGCAGTAGTTACCATGGGCTCTTGGGAGCCTAAGCAAAGAGTCCTGACCTTCTTAATCTGAGTCATTTTCAGTTTCATCAGTAGAGGGCAGGACCAGAAGTGACATTGGGTCCTCTGTCTTTGGGTGGTGGGGGCAATTTTTTACCCAGTGACCCAGCTCTTTACAATTTGCACATTGATTCTTGGCTAGTTGGATGCGTCCAGTTTTTCTGTTTTTGTTTTTTGTCCCTTTTTAGTTTCTCTCTTTGTTTTACGTGCTGACCTTGAGACAGGTTGGTAAGCCTGGATGGCAACAACTAATACTTTTGTTTGCCTTTTTGTTGCTCTGTTTATTTTCTTGTCTTCCAGTTTCTGGTTCTCAACATTTTGGTTATTAAAAACCTTCTGAGCTACCTCAAACAGCTGAGAAATGTTTCTTCCTGTGAAACCTTCAAGCCTCTGTAATTTTCTCCAGGTGTCAGGAGCCACCTGAGCCACAAAAGTCAAATTGACAGCCTAAAAATTCTCAGGTGCCAAGGGGTCAAACGAGGTATAGGCACGGAATATCTCCTGAAAACTTTCAAGAAACACCCCCAGTGACTTCTCAGGACCCTGAATAATTTTGATAGTTTTGGAAAGATTAATAAGCTTTCAGGCTGTTCCCTTCAAACCAGCTAATAGAGTCCGGTGATAAGTTTTTAATGTTCTAGACACTGTCGAATTGTTAGGGTCCCAATCCGGGCCTAACACTACAGGAGGGAAAAACCTCCTGTAACATTTCCTGACTTTTCTTTTTTTTCCAGCCTCTGAGGCCAGGACAGAATTTTTAGCTTCATTTCTAATACGTTCTGACTTTTCAGAAGTAAATAGGGTTAAAAATGAGCTGCTGGTAATCATCCCAGGTGGGACAATGAGTGCACATGATTGATTTTACCAGGGAGGTTAAAACCTATGGCAGATTTTGGCAAGATTTCATTCTCTTGAGAAACAGGTACAACAAGTTTTCCTTGAAGAGTTAGCCAGGGGCCTTTATATATAGCACCCCGTTGTTTTCAAGTTAGAAGTTCTGTTTTCATATAGCATAGTTTACGGAAAGGGTCCTGAGTTTTAAGAGAACATATATTTAACAGGGGAATTTTGGACTAAATTTAACCATTGGTCGATATAGGGAAACTAATCAGGATGACCAGGGGTCTCTTTAATGACCTTTTAAACAGTCTGAATAGCATGAACATGTAAAGACCCTGTAGAGGGTTAACCAACATTAAATGCAGGCCAATCTCTTTTACAAAGGGTTTGGAGCCCACCTTTTGAAAGGTAAACACCATAGTCCTCAACAAATACAAGAGACATTTTTCAATATATAGTTCAGAGGACTGACAGGTTGTGAATTCTGTGAACCAATAACAAACAATGAGCAAACAATAAGCAAACATTTAAAACACATAATTAAAACACAATAACAAACAGAGTTCATCCAGACCAATCAGAAGAATTATGGATCGCTGGAACAAAAAACCAGAGGATTCTATTCAGCCAACATCTTGGCCTAATGAATAGTGTCCAAAGGGCGGCCTCATCTGGCTGTGACTCCCTTAAACGGAATTGTGGTCACAAGCAGAACAGAACAGATTCTTATCAGTAAACAGAACAAATTCTTACCTCCTAGGAGAACGTAGATGGACTCAGAAATTTTTGCAATAATCTGCCAGCAGTTGTTCCAACTCCCTCCCAGCCAAATGAGAGGTTATGGGGCCTGAGATGACTAGGGGGTGCCTCCCCTACAATCTCTCCACCGAGTCAGGAAGGCTGGAACAAGGCGGCTGCTTGTGCTGGCGGTTCTTGCTGGGGCCTCCAAATGTTATAGCTGAATTATGAGAAAGGAGAATCGCCAACACACTGGGTTCAAATTTTGAGTCTAATAGTATGTGGTCGAGAGTAGGCTCACGCTAAGAAAGCTCTTGATGCCCAACTAAACTAACAAGAAGCAAAAACTACAAGGGGCTACATAGCAGGTGAGGGTAAGGGAACAGGGAAATAAAAACAAAAGGAATAATCTCTTGGATTTCAGTTAACAAAGCATACAATTACACGGAACTTGTGGCTAGGGAGTTTTCAAACGGTCAGCAAGAATGGTCAGCATGAACAGTTCAGCGGAACAAGGCTGGCTGTGGGTCTGTGGCCATAGGGACATTACAGCAATTGCACGTACACACTGGGGGTTGTTATTTTTAAGTTAGGCAGACAGTTAAGATTTCAACAAAATGGAGTTACTTATGTCAAGTAAGCGATTGCAATTATTTTACGTATTTCATTAGCTATTTCAAAATGACCACATTAGTTTTGTTTTAAACTAAATCTAATTTAGTAAAAAGCCCAAGAATCAAAACCTAATCATATCCCAAGTCATATACTCAGTTCTATATTTCAATTATTTTGTATTTACATTTAATAAATACTAAATAATTAATAAATTTAATGACTTTTTATTGTCCTTAAAAGTGAAGCAACACTTGACCTGTCCACTCTTCTGTTTGTCCTATATGTGTCCGGTAAAGATTAAGAACACCATATTCAAACTGCTTTCTATTTTCCAGACATTCATCTGGGTGATTTACTTATGCTACCTCATTTAATTCTCACAACCGCCCCCCAAAGGGCTATATTGTTTTCACACTTTTCAGACAAGAAAACAGCTTTAGTAAGGTAAATTAATTTATTCAAAACCTGGTGAAGCTAGGAAGGATTCCTATTCCTGACTACTTAATGTGAGAACCATGACTAAACACTAACGTGGCTAAGAACTCTCCAAGCTCTTCCGGTTCTAGGAGCATGCCTAGTTTAAGGCAGAGGACATATGAGAAAGCGTAATATGTTTTGGAATTTCACATTGCTACCTCCTACTCTTGTCTCTTTCCCAGTATGCAGTCCTAATGTTGGAAGCCTCATTAGCTGAGTAAGCTGCTGTTCCTTTTCCTGGAGCTTTAAGCCTATCAAAATAACATAATGAGTACCAACTGAAGTTCTTATAGGCCTGACCTCTGCCCAGCTTTGAACCCTTCCTTTTCCCTGCAATCACCGTCACGCTACCTTCCACTGACTGAATGCCCATATACCTACTATCTAAAATTCAAAGTATTTCCTGACCAAAAAAGTGCAAAACATTTTTCTCAGCTACTTGGTAAAACACTGTTGCACTGAAAAGGATCTACTGCCTTTTAGCCTATACTACTTGCCACTTTGCTCTGTGTATGTAATTTTCTGTCATAGAAATGAGTTTTCTTGAATCTTTTGCTTGGCAAGGCGCTTTAATTGACTCTGAGAAATCTTAAAATCTCTTTACCTGAATCCGGAAAACCTTAAAATTTGAACTTTCTTAGCAAAAGTGCAAAGTTATTCAGTGTGTTCAATGATGCTAGCCATTGGAAAAGATATCATATACCTGTAAAGTTGATATAATTTTTGAAACTGAAGCAGTGCTTTCTTATTAAACAAGTCAGAAGAAAGGAGTATTTTGTTTGCTTGTGTGTTTGTTTGGTCCTCTTAGCAAAGGTTATGAGACTTCCTTACAAGAAAAGGCCTGGCCTGTCTTAGTTGAACATCTTCCTTTCAAAGTATAACTGTATAGTACATCACATACTAAGAAGGCCTGGAAATGCTGTGTATGAGGCAAAGGAAGATTTGTGTTGTTGCATGGGAGAAAAGAAGAAAAAAAAGCACTTGGAGCTACAAGATAGCAGAAGGCTGACAATGATGTGAAATCCTCCCTCATAACATCTAAATCTTCAACAAATCCTCAAATTCTTTAGACATGTAATGTGAGTAGATATTTTCCTAGAAACCACTGAAGGGCATGATCTCTGAATTTATGTCAACGTGTGACAGAACTGACCCAGCAAATAAGAATGTGGAAGAAGAAACTAGTAAGACATGAAGAAATAACTGTCATAAAATCACAGAAATTATACAGTGAAATCTGAATTTAGTAAATTTTTCATAATCTCCATTTGGCCAGGGATCCCCAGCTAATTCAGAATTACCTACAATGGAAAGGGTTATATCCAGATATCAGACACACTTAGAAAAGACTACCATATCTCTGGAAAATAATGTGTATGGTGCATTATGTCATTCAATTATTTTGAAAGTAATCTTGTTTGTATGTCAGATAAGAAGACCTCTAGTGCTAAGAGTAGATGTATGTGCACATGATCACACCAAAAATCAGTGAACAAAATGTTATAGTTAAGTATCAGGCAGAAATCATTTTCTGATTTTCACAGAAAGAATGAGAAAAACAGTGATATAAACTGAACCGAAATGAAATATAAAAACACAATCACAAAAGAAAATTACCTGAAACTCCTGCCCTAGCACTTGTGAGATGGTTACTATGTCAGGCACCATTTTTGTGTTAACTCATTTAATTTCAGCAATAATCCTAATTAAGCATGAGCTTTCAAATGAGGAAAGTGAGGCACAGAGAGATAAAAAGAAAAAAAAGAAAAGAAAAGAAAAAAAAATCTTGTTAAATTTCAGTAAGTGACAAATCAACTGTGACAGATCCTAGCCAAGTGACTGTAAAGGTCTTGTTCTTCACTAATGTGTATACGACTGAAAAAGTAAAAGATGAGTTGTTACTAGTCCTTTATAAACATGGCAGTTTTGAGAGAAGCATGGCAGAGTAGCAAGTATGAGAATTAGTTATTGCTGAGGCAGATAATGGAGGCACCTCCTGGAAGAGGAAGCAAAAAGATGGCAGCACCTTACAATTTTTGTTCTTCTGCTGCTTTATTTGTACATTTCTAAATCTCAGCATCAATACAGAGCAATTGCCTCTGAAACAATGAAATAAATATTTTATTTCTATTCCAATGATATTACTAAAAATAGCCTGAAACTATACTATTTTTTTAAAATGGTCAAGAAATGAAGACCTGGGATAATTTAGAAAAATAAGAACAAAGTAGTTATTCAGGAGCACTCTTAAAAAAATAGGAGTTATTGACAGCAATTTTACTATTCAAATAGAATCACAATATAATAAGTATATTTTTAATAGTACATGCTGTTTCTTTAAGTGTTCTAAGTTTATATACCACATTAAAAATTTTTACTATAATTTGAATCTGCTGTCTGTGATTCACTTGGGCAGTAAACATGTTCTCCTTTGTTTACAACATATTTATTTTAAGTTACTCTCTGATAACTTTTCCTAATTGGAGAAGTTATTTTAACAGTTGTTTGTAAAATAAACTCAATTATTCATGTATAGTAACCAGTGAAACTAATTGACAATCTTTCTGTCACAGTTGATTTCAAACATCTCTGTAATGAATCCTGTGGATAATTAAATGCATAAATCTTTAGTAAAATAAAAGTAACTGCATTTATAAGACTAATATTAGGTAATTCTGTTTAGATATAGCCGAGAAGAAGCAATGGGAGAATTACGGAATAAACTGTCAAAAATAGCAAATCTAGAAAAGTAATTAAAACCAAAAAATATATAAGTAAAAATAAATGTTAACATTTTATTTGATTCCTTCCTCAGTTATGCTTAAAATTATAAATTAATGTTTAGCTATAAAATAAAAATGCAATATACAAATTACTAAAATTTATTAAAATGAAAGAGAAAACATTTAATAAATATTAATTTCATAAATATTTAAAATCATAACTAGGGGGTTAGAATTTTTATATATATGCATACACACACACATTTTCCCCCTGCACATGGAAAAAGCTAAATTTTATTCTTATTCTATTTTAATAACATTTGATAGTAACTAACGTACATAACTGTTACTAAATAAGAATAAAAAAGAAAACAGTGAAAAGCAAGTGAACTTCATAACTGATACCTTTCTCAGGATAGATCATAAAAGTTCTATATAATTAAAACATTGATTGCAGCCTGTAGAACACAGGACTTGCCTTCTATGGTAAGACTTACTAGACCAATGGGCTGCTTGAATACTTTTTTGCTAATCCAATATAAATGCCTGTGTAAGCATAAATGTTTGCTCATTGATATATATTTGTGTTTTCTAGTCACTCGGATATTATTCTATTAATAATCAAATTGACCCGGGTAGACTGCCACAACATTATATGGTTGATGGTTCTAATATGCCATGGTATACAGAAATCAGCCTTCTTTCTCACTTGCAAAATTGATGACTTCCCTACTTGAAATAATCTTTCTTTCAAATTACTTTTCACTTTAATGAGTAGTTTGGTGCTTTGTTATATGAATTAATAAATTGCCTGCCCTGTTGCTTGCACTAATTTGAGTTGAGTTTCTGACATTTGTGACCACAGTGCTCTTGACTATTCTGTAGAGCTTTTCCTTTCTGCTTTGGGTTATCATAGGCCTGCTTAAATCTTAGCTTCAAACTACTTACAACTTGGGTCCAAACAAAAGCCTTCCAGTTACCTGTTATATCTCAGACTCTATTTGTGTGTATTCTCAGGGTCTAGTGCCTGCCATTAAATGTGAATTTCTTTAAAATAAAAAAATATTTGGGTAGGGAAAGACTAATTTGTTCAACCTAAACAATATCTTCTTGCTTGACAAAATCCCTCAGGAAAAGCCAACTCAAAGATAGACCCAAGGATAACTGGTATACAAGCTAAACTTAGGTCTGATTAGTCAAATGAAAAGACCTTCTCTAAAAGCTGTGTGGTTCATAAAAGAGGTAAGAGCAGAGTTATTTCCCACAGAAAGGATAGATATCATGATTGGTTTGTCTAGTATAAGCTATTGCAGGCACTCTTTATAAAAAGACCTTACATTACTAGGTCAGGTGTGGTGGCTGAGTACTTTAGGAGGCTGAGGCAGGAGGACAACTTTAGGCCAGGAGTCTGAAGCTAGCCTGGACACCATAGAAAAAACTTGTCTCTTTAAAAATAAAAAATGAAAAAGTGAATTAACTAAATGCGTTGTGACAAATGCCTGTAGTCCCTGCCTAATCAGGAGGCTGCCGTGGGAGGATCGCTTAAGTCCAGGAATTTGAGGTTATAATGAGCTGTGGTTGTGCCACTGCACTCCAGCAGGCCGAGCAACAGAGCAAGACCCTGTCTCTTAAAAACAAACAAACCAAAAAATCTTACTTTCCACTAACAGATTATTTTGACTCTTATCAGTCTTCTCTTCATCTGACCTGTATATAGCATTGGTCCTATGATTGAGAACTTCTTCCTTGAAGATCTTTCTGAGAATTTCTCAATAAATATCAAAGATCAGGGAATTAATGCAAGGCAATTAAGTTTGTATTTTTAAGGTACAACTTTGGAACAAAACACTCTGAGTGACAAGTATTTAAGAAAATATATAAGTGAAAAAACGATTGACAAAAATTCTTCCAACTATAATATAGAAGGATATTAAAATTAAAGTCATTCTCTTCTATGGAAAAATAAGGTAAACATGGAATGAACAAAATCATACTTTTTCTTGGGGCTAGCAAAGAACAAATGACTGCTTTGAAGACTTTATATATCAAAACTCATAGATAAAGAATATTTCATATGTAAGCCTATAGATATGGAAGCTTCCATGCCTAGGCACAGGTGTACAACGGGACTTCAAAAAGTTTATGGAAAATATGTATTAGGAACAAAACTATGTTTGGATTTCAAACTTTTTTGCATCAAGCGAACTGACCCTAACTTGTTATGACATAGCTGAACAAGATCTATCTTGGAGCACTAAGAAGTGTAAGACAACAATTTGAAAAGAGCAACTATCAGAGCAGCAAATATTCTGCTAAAGTTAAAGCAAAAATAAACATTAAATGTACAGTGAAGCTTGGGTGGAAGAGTGGAAAAATCATTTATGCTTTACAAAACGTCTATGGGGGCAAAGCGCCTCAAAAATCAGCAATTTACAAATGGATAACTCTTTTTAAGAAGGGATGAATTGATGTTGAAGACAAAACCACAACAGCAGACCATCCACATCAATTTGTTGGGAAAAAATTAATTTGTTTGTACCCTAATTGCAAAGTACTGACAATTAACAGGAAGAACAGTAGCCAACACCATAATCATTGCAACTGATTCAACTCACACAGTTCAAACTGAAAAAATAAGCAAACTTTCTGCTCTAGGAGTGTCAAAATATGGTGCCCAACTCAGCTACAGACAAGAGTAGAACTTTCTCTTTTTTTCCTTTTCATTTTTTTAGAATCAGGGGATACATGTGCATGTTTTTTATGTATACATATTGTGCAGTGGTGTGAACTGGGCCTCAGGTGGCCCATTCTCCAGGTAATGAACAATGATAATTTCTGAACCCTGAACCTCCTCTGCGTCTTCTCCCTTATTGGTGCTCCTAGTGTCTATTATTTTCATCTTTGTGTCCATTTAGCTCCTGCAAATATGTAAGAACAGGCAGTATTTGGTTTTCGGTTTCTGAGTCAGTTCACTTAAGACACTGATCTCCAGCTCCATCCATTTTACTGCAAAGGACATGGCTTCATTGTTTTTTTTGGCTGCATAGTGTTCCATGATGTATGTATACTATATTTTCTTTACTCAATCACCGGTGAGCATTTAGGTTGGTTCCATGATTTTTCTATTGTGACTAGTGTTGCAGTGAACATACATTTACAGGTATCTTTTTTATATATTGATTTTTTTCCTTTGACTAGATCCCTAGTGGTGAGACTGATGAATCAAATGGTAATTCAATTTTTAGTTCTTTGAGAAATCTCCATTCTGTTTTCCACAGAGGTTGAACTAGTTTACAATCCCACCAACAGGGAATGAGTGTTTTCTTTACCTTGTAATGATACCGACATCTGCTGTTCTTTGACTGTCTAATAATAGCCATTGTGACTGTTGTGAGGTTATAATCTCATTGTGGTTTTAATTTTCATTTCTCTGATGATTTGTGCAGTTGAGTATTTTTTCATATCTTTGTTGGCCACTTATGTGCCTTTTTTTGAGAAGTGTCTATCCAGGTCCTTTGCCCACTGTTTGATAGAGTTGTTTGTTTGTTTGTTTTGTATTGTTTGAGTTTCTTGTGTATTCCGGATATTAGCCCTTTGTCTCAGGTATAATTTGCAAATATTTTCTCATATTTGGTAGACTTTCTCTTTATCCTGTTGATTATTTATTTTGCTGTGCATAAATTTTTTAGTTTAATTAAGTCCCTTTTGTCTATTTTTGTTTTTGTTGCAATTGCTTTTGGAGTCTTCATTATAAATTAGTTGCCAAGGCCAATATCCAGAAGAGTTTCCTAGGTTTTCCTCTAGTATTTTTATAGTTTCAAGTATTAAATTTAGTCTTTAATCCTTCTTGTGATAATTTTAGTATATAGTAAGAGATAAGGCCTAGTTTCATTTTTCTGCATATAGCTAGCCAAGTCAGGACCATTTACTGAATAAAGTGTATTTTCCCCATTGTTTATCTTCCTCAGCTTTAGTGAAGATCAGGTGGTTGTAGAAATGTGGTTTTATTTCTGGGTTGTCTGTTCTATTCCACTGACCTATCTTTCTATTCTTGTACCAGTTCCATGCTGCTTTAATTCGTATAACCTTTTGTAGAATATGAAATTTGGTGGTATGATGCCTCCACCATTGTTCTTTTTTGCTTTGGCTATTCAGGTTTTTTTTTTTTTTTTTTTTGGTTCCATATAAATTTTAAGATTTCCAGTCCTGTGAAGAACAAAGTTGGTATTTTGATTGAGATTGCATTGACTGTCTAGATTGTTTTGAGTAGTATGGTCATTTTATAATTTGGGTAGTACAGTTACTTATATATTGGGTAATAATATTATAATAATATCAATTCTAATAAAGTTATTCTTTTGGTTTACATGGTAATAATAATAATATTAATTCTTGAACAAGGATTGTTCTTCCATTTGTTTGTGTCATGTACAATATATTTAATCAGTGTTTTGTAGTTTTCAATGTAGAGCTTTTTCACCTTGTTAGTTAGGTGTATTCCTGGGTTTTTAATTTTTTTGTGGCTAGTGTGAATGGTATTAAGCTCTTGATTTGGTTCCCTTCTTTAGCATTGTTGGTGTAGGAACACTACAGATTTTGAATACTGATTTGTATCCTGAGATTTTACTGAAGTCATCATTTATTTGGTCTGGAAGCTTCTTGGAGGAGTATTTAGAGTTTTCTAGGTATACAATTATGTCATATGCAAACAAGAATAGTTTGGTTTCCTCACTGCCAATTTGGATGCTTTTTATTTCTTTCTCTTGCTGAACTGCTCTTGCTAAGGACTTCCAGTATGATGTTGAATAAGAGTAGCAAGAGTGGACATCCCTTTTGCCTGTTCTGAGAGGGTATGTTTTCAACTTTTCCCAATTAAGTATGATGCTGGCTATATGTTTGTTGTATATGGCTCTTATTTTGAGATATCTTTCTTTGATGCCCAGTTTTTTGAGCATTTTTATCATGAAGGAATGTTGGATTTTGTTGAATGCCTTTTCTGCATCTAATGAGATAATCTTATGGTTTTTATTTTTGCCTCTGTTTATGTAGTGGATCACATTTATTGACTTGTGGACATTAAACCATCTTGTATCCCTGGTTAGAATCCATTTGGCCATGATGGATAAATTCTTTTTGATATGATATTGAATTCAGTTGACTAATATGTTGTCAAGAATTTTTGCATCAATATTCATCAAATAGGACTGTCATTTTCTTTGTTGTTGTTGTTGTGTCCTTGCCTGATTTTGGTATCAGTGTGATGCTGGTTTCATAGAATGAGTTAGGGAGGTGTCTCTCCTCTTCGATGTTTTGGAATAGTTTCAGTAGGATTGGTACCAGATCTTCTTTTTATATATGATAAAATTTGACTATAAATCCATATGGCCCTGGACTTATTCTTTTTAGCAAGTCATTTTACTACTGAATCAGTTTTATTGCTCATTATTGGTCTAGTTAGGGTATCTATTTCTTCTTGGTTCAGTCTTGAGAGGTTGAATGTTTCCAGAAATTTATCCATTTCCTCTAGATTTTTCAGTTTGTTGCTAAAAAGGTGTTTATAGTAGTCTCTGATGATCTTTTTAAATTTCTGTGTTGTCAGTTGTTATGTTACTCTGTTATTTCTAATTGAATACATTTGAGTCTTCCCTCTTTTTGTCTGAGTTAGTCTAACTAGTGGTCTGCCCATTTTGTTTATCCTTTCAAAGATCCAACTTTTTGATTCATTGATTATTTGTATCACTTTTTTGGTTCTCAATCTCATTCAGTTCTGATCTCTTCTTTATTATTTCTTTTCTTCTGCCAGCATCAAGTTTAAATTTTTCCTGTTTTCTAGTTCTTGAGGTGCAAGGTTAAGCTGTTAATTTCTCACCTCTCTAACTTTTGAATGTAGATATTTGATGTTATAAACATTCCTCTCAGAAATGCTTTTGCTGTGTCCCTGAGGTTTTCATATGTTATATCACTATTTTCATTTGTTTCAATTTTTTTTTAATTTTGGCCTTAATTTCATTTTTTACCCAAGGGTCATTCAAGTGCAAGTTGTTTAATTTTCATACAGTGTTATAGTTTTGGGAGCTCCATTTTGCATTGATTTCTAATTTAATTCCACTCTGGACCAAAAAGATGCTTGGTATAATGTTTTTTTTAATTTTTAATTTTGAAGATGTGGTGTACAATTCAGGGTTAGTTATACAAATGTTCGTTATGCAGGTACCCTTGTTGACAAGGTGTGCCTCCCCCTAGTAGTTTCTCACTGCTGCTAATCCTGCTTATCCCCTACCACCTGGCAGTTTCTAACTACTACCAATCCCTTTCTTATAGTATTATAATAATTGTTCAAGGTCTGTTTTTGAGTGAGAACATGTGGTACTCAGTTCTTTGCTTCTGTAATAGATCACTCAGTATTATAGACTCTAAGTCCATCCAAGTTGTGCAAAGTTTATAATTTTGTCCTTTATGGCTGCATAATATTCCATCATGTATCTGTACCACATTTTTTTTTATCCAGTCCTCTTTTGATGGGCAACGTGGTTGGGTCCATGTTTTTGCTATTGTAAATAATGCTGTAATAAAAATGTGTGTGGTATAATTTTGGTGTTTTGAAATTTATTGACACCTGCTTTATGGCCAAGCATATGGTCTATTTTGGAAAATAGTCCATGCAGAAATGAGGAGAATGTATATGTTGCAGTTGTTGGGTAGAAAACTCTGTAGATGTTTGGTAAATTCATTTAGTCTAGACTACAGTTTAAGTCCAGTGTTTCTTTGTTAATTTTCTGCCTTAGTGATCTGTCTAGTGATGTCAGTGCAGTGCTGAATTTACCCACTATTATAGTATTGCTGTCAATATATTTTCTAAGGTCAAGTAGTGTTTGCTTCATGAATTTGGGTGCCCCAGAGTTTGGTGCATATATGTTTAATATAATATATATGTTAAAGATATATGTTTAACTATCTGTTGTTTTAAAATATGAGTTATCTGATATGAAGGTGGCTACTTCCACTCATTTTTGTCTTCCATCTCCTGATAACTCCTTTTCCACCCATTTACTTTGAGTCTGTGACTGTCTTTACCCAGTAGGTATATCTCTTGTACGCAGCAAATATTTGAGCCTTTTTTTTCCAGTTTGCCACACTGACTCTTTAAGTAGTATATTTAGTCTATTTATCGATTAACCAGGGTAAATATTGACATGTGAGGTTTTGTTCCTGCAATAGCTTTGTAAGCTGCCTGACTCAGGGATTCCAATGTGTTCTTGGTTTATAGGTTCTGTGAGCTGTGTGCTTATGTGATTTTTTTGTGATAGTGAGAGTCTTTATTTTAAGATATTAGAACTTCTTTGTCTCTTGTAGAACTCGCTTTATTAGTGATATCATTTTACTAGTGATAAATTCAGTTAATGTTTGTGGGGGAAGGACTTTATTTGTCTTTTGCTTATGAAGCTAGTTTGCTGTGTATAAGATTCTTGGCTGGCTTGTTTTTTTCTTTAACAAGCTTGAAAACAGGCCTCCATTTTTTTTTCCAGGGTTTCTTCTGAGAAGTCTGCTATTTGTCTAATATCCTTTCATTCACAAGTGACTTGCAACTTTCTCTTGCAAAAAGCAGAAATTTCCATGGACATCTTAAACTGGAAGAATCAAGATCTTGAAGCATTTATTTTAGAATTGTAACAGAAATTGAAACATGACTTTACCAGTAAGAATCTGAAGACAAAAGCATGATCAAAGTAATGATTATCAAGAGGTGGAAGTGGTCCAATCAAAGCAAAAGTGGATTGGTATAGACTAAATATCATAGCAACAGGTTTTAGGAATGCTCAAGTCATTTTGCTTATTGATTTTCTGGAAGGTCAAGGAAAGATAATATCTGATAATAAGAATGTTCTCAGAAAGTTATACAAATATTTAGCAGAAAATGTCTGGGAGATCTTTATCAGACAGTTATTCTCCATGATGACAATGCCTTGCTTATTTCTCTCATTAAATAAGGCAACTTTTGTGAGATTTTTGATGGAAAATCATCAGGCAACCACCTTACAGTCCTGATTTGGCTCTTTCTGACTTCTTTTTTTTTCTAATTTAAAAAAAAAATCTAAAAGGCACCCATTTTCTTCAGGTAATAATGTAAATAATACTAAATTGATATTAGTAATGTAAATAATACTAAATTGATATGCTAAAATTCCCTCAATTTGTTAGGGAAGAACCAAATGGCTTGTATCATCACTTACAAAAGTGTCTTGACCTTGATGGAGCTTATGTTGAGAAATACAGTTTATATTTTTAATTTTTGTTTTTTAATTTAATTCTTCCAAGAATATTGTAAAGTCCTCTCACATAATCTAGATACGACCTGAAAAATGGTGGCTTTGTCATAGTTGGTGACTTTCTAGGGAAGGAAGAGAAGATAGTCAAAAGTTAATGACTATGTCATTTGGTAGGATGAAGTTAATAGGAAAATGTCCAAATGCAAAACAAGTTGTTTCTCTAACAATTGTCCTTTACATGCCCCAATTTTTTTGAAAAATCAACTAAAATACAGAGAGGAATCACATAGTCTCACACACTATGGCAATATTAGGAATCTGGATCTCTAATGGAATTACATATAAATGGGAACCAGTAAGCTAAAAACATCTGATCCTAAAACACAGGTCAAATAGTGACATGATGAAAACGACAGTAGTGACAACAGCAGTAATAAAGTAGAATGAGGTTGCAGTAATCACAGTTGTGCTCAGTCTAATTAAAACCATAGCTCAAGCCCAGCTAATCTGAACTGAAGACCTCAAGAATCTGAATGATCAGTTTTTCACATTCTAATCACCAGACTGAGGGTGATTCTGTGTAGACAAAATAAAAAGGCAAAATTTATGTTCTGAATACAGTAATAAATGATTATAAGACCTGAAAAGAATAAGAAAAACGTGACCCATTAAGAAGAAAGTCATAATCAATAAAAACAGACATATGGATCAACCTGTAATTGAGATAGCGGGTGTATTAGTCTGCTCAGGTTGCCATAATAAAATACCATAGACAGGGTGACTTAAACAAATTTATTTTCTCATAGTTCTGGAGGCTAGAAATCCAAAATCAAGGTTCTGGCTGATTGGTTAAGAGTTCTCATCTCGGTTGGTAAAGACCTTTTTATTGCCCTTTCTTATTTGATCTTTCCTCAGTCTGTGTGGTGACAGAGAGAGGGAGGGAGCACACTCTCTTGGACATCTCTTCTTCTAAAACATTAATTCTATTGGATCAGAGCCTCATCATTATGATCTTATTAAAACTTAATCATATTCTTAGAGACCCACTTCTAGAGGTTAGGGCTTCAATATATGAAATTGGATGGACACAAATATTTAGTCATTAACAGAAAAAAAGAATTTTTCAAAACAACTATAAATAGGTAAAATATTTACATACTTAAAGTGGGAAGATATGTTCCAGTCAAGAAAGAAATGGAATTCTAAAGAAAAAAAATTGAGCAAAATACTATGTCTGAAATCATAGATTCATTGTAGAATATTAATAACATTTTGACCCTACCAAGAAAAATAAAGAATTTGAAGGTAGCTAAAAAGGAGTTATCCAAGCTGAAGCAAATAGATATATCATCAATAAAATAAAAACATATCATTGGTAATCTCCAGAAAAGAAAAGAGAAATACAGGAAGAAAATAAATTCATTAAAAGATGGTGATTTTTTTCAAATTTGATTCAAACCATCAAGTAATCATTCAAAAAAGTTAAAACAACAGCAGAAACAGAAGCAGCAGTAGCAGCAACAAAAACAGAACCATAAGCGATGAATGCAGAAAAAACCACTTCCAGTCTTTCTCAGTAAACTGTCTCAAAACTTAAAGATAAATTTTTAAAGCAAGCAAAGGGGAGAAAAGACACATTATAAGAAACAGTAATGATGATGACTGACATTTTATCAGAAACAACACAAGTCAGAAGACAGCAGAATAGTATATATTAGAATCAACAGAAAGCCAAACCAAGGTAAATATGAATAAAATCATGCCTGGGCAGATCAGAGTTAAATGACTGAAAAATAAAAATCAAAAATAATTTTTCTAAACTGAAAAAATTTACACATTATTTACATAAGTATATAAATGTACACACAAGTATTTATAATATAAATATACACACATATAACTAAAATACACTAGACTTGTCATCTGAAGCTACAGGGAGGCTAGAAGAGAATGGGCAGTGGAAGAAAATGTATACATTGTTAAAAGAAAATAATGCCATCCTAGTGTTCTATATTTGGTTTAAAAAGGTTTCAGATAAACTAATGTATAATTCAATGGTAAAGTACGTTCTTTTTAGAGGAATTTATATCAAATAAAACCACAGGGTGTTTTTGTTGTTGTTGTTGTTGCTATTGGTTCTTCCTTTTTTATTTTATTTTTTTGAGTCACAGTCTCACTCTGTTACCCAGGTTGGCAAGCTCATGGCCACCACAACCTTACCTGCAGCTACCTGCTTGGCTCAGGTCATTCTTTCGCCTCTGCCTTCCAAAGAGCTGAAACTACAGATGTGTGGCTAATTTTTTTTTTTTTTTTTCAAATTGATTGCAAAGACGAGGTCTTGCCAAGTTGCCTAGCCTGGTCTTGAACTTCGGGTCTCATGCAATCCTTTTGTTTCCGCCACCCAAAGTGGTGGTATTACGATGTGAGACACTGTGTCAGGCAAATTCCCAGGCTTTTAGGAGAGAAAAAAGAACATCAGAAATAGCAAATATGTAGGTAACTATAAGTGACTATTTTGTCTTTATTTAAAAACATATGAGAGTTCCAAGGAAAGATAATATTAGCATTTACTTGAACAGTTTATAATTGAAGTAGATGGGACAGTAATTGCCTAGAAGATGACCAGAGAAACACATAAACCTAATGTTTGTGATGTTTTTGCATTTGTGTGAATTAGTATAGTGTAAAATCCAAGTAACTGAAAAAGTGAATAAATGTGCATCTTAATCCTTAGAGCAAACCAAACCAAAAATAATATGAAGTGTATCATTTTAAAAAACAAAAATTAATACATGATTTTAAAATTTAACAATCTAAAATATATTCAGAAAAAAAGGACAAAAATAGAAGAGAAATACAGAAAATATGTAATGTTGGAATTATATTTGGCCATTACACTAAGTGATCATGAACAAATACTCCAATTAAAAGACAAAGACTGGACAGAATACATAAAACAAAATCAATACCTAAATATATGTTCTCTACAAGAAACACACTAACTGAAAAGCAACATCTAATTTGAAAAACAAATTTTTAGAAAGACCAACTATGTTTAGGGTAAGTATAAGAGGCCTGGAATAGGTATGCTAATATGGATCAATATGTAAGTCAAAAATAGATTATTAGCAGGGGAAAAAAAGACAATTTATGATAAGTAAGTAAGTTCAGCAGCAACAAATAAGTATTAGATGTATAGTTGTGACTAATTACAAAACAAACTACAGAAATAAAGAATTGTTATCAAATGATAGAATAAATAGAAAAGTCACTAAACACATATAATTGTAGAATATTGCCAACCACATTGACCTAATTAGTGTCTCTAAATACAGTCAACCATTTCAGAATAATTATTTTAAAAACAAATCTGGACATATTTTAAAAATACAATTCACTCAGAGTATGGTGAAAAATATATATATTAAATTTTTAAAAATCAAAAAATATTTGGCAAGATTCCCCCAAAACATTTTAAATATAAAAACTTAGATTAGGGTCAAGA
>CAUYQG010278456.1:0-33537 GCA_963574415.1 Tarsius wallacei
CAAACTTTACTATAAGACTACAGTAATCAAAACAGTCTGATATTAGTACAAGAACAGGCACATAGATCAATGGAACACGATAGAAATTCTGGAAGCAAAGCCTCAATTTCTCAACCAACTCATCTTTGACAAAGCCTCCAACAACAACCACTGGGGAGAGAAGAACCTATTCAGTAAGTGGTGCTGGGAAAACTGGCTGATCACATGCAGAAGATTGAAACAGGACCCCTACCTATCACCATACACAAAAATTAACTCTAAATGGATCAGAGATCTAAATGTAAAACCTCAAACTATAAGAATCTTAGAAAATGCAGGAGACACCCTTATGGAAATTGGAACTGGCAACCAATTCCTATCCAGAACCCTAAATGCCCAACCTTAAGAAATAAGATAGACAAGTAGGACCTCATCAAACTAACGAGCTTCTGCAAAGCATAAGAAACCATCAAGAGAGCAGGGAGACAGCCCACAGAATGGGAAAAAATATTTGCCGACTGTATATCTGACAAAGACCTAACATCTAGGATCTACAAGGAATTCAAACGTGCTGAAAGGAAAAAAAAAACAGCCCCTTTAAAAAGTGTGCAAAAGACATGAATAGACACTTCTCAAAAGAGGATATACAGGCAGCCAACAGAAAAAGTGCTCAGCCTCACTCATTATCAGAGAAATGCAAATCAAAACCACATTGAGATACTACCTAACCCCAGTAAGAATGGTCATCATTAATAAAACAACAACAGATGCTGGCAAGGATGTGGAGAAAAAGGAATGCTTCTACACTGCTGGTGGGAATGCAGATTAGTACAGCCTCTTTGGAAGACAGTGTGGCAATTTCTGAAAGAACCAGAAATCGACCTCCATGTGACCCAGCAATTCCCCTATTGGGAATATTCCCGGAGGAACTCAAATTATTCTACAAAAAACATACCTGCACACATATGTTTGTTGCAGTTCTATTGGCAATACCAAAAACATGGAACCAACTATGTTGCCCATCGAAGCTGAACTGGACTGAAAAAATGTGGTACATATACACAATGGAATATTATGCAGCCATAAAGATGGACAAACATATGGAATTCACAGTAACTTGTATGGATTTAGATCCTATCATCCTCAGTGATCTATCACAGAAACAAAGAGCAGAGTACCATATGTTCTCACTCATAAGCAGAGCTTGAACAACTATAATACTATAAGAAAGGGATTGGCTGTAGTGGGAAACTGTCAGGGGAGGGGGCGTGGGATTGGCAGTTGAGGGAAACTGCTAGGGGAGGGAGGGGCACACCTCATCAACATGGGTCTTGCATAATGAACATTTGTATACCTAAGCCTGAACTGTACTCCATATCTTTATAATAGTAATAAATGAATAAATGATTGTTTTTAAGACTTTAATTGTTCTAATACATTTTAAACACATAAACTTGCAGCCAGGCTCAGTGGCTCAGCGGCTCAGCCTGTAATCCCGCGCCTTGGGAAGCTGAGGTGAGTGGATTGCCTGAGCCTGTGGGTCCAAGACCTGCCTGGGCAACTTGGTGAGACCTTCTCTCTACAATAAAAATAAAAAAATTAGACGGGCGTGGTAGCGCGCGCCTGTAGTTCCAGCTACTTGGAAGGCTGAGGTGAAAGGATCGCCGGAGCCCAGCAGGTCGAGGCTGTGGTGGCCGGGAGCAGCCACTGCACTCATCTAGGTGAAAGAGTGAGACTCCAACTCAAAAAAAAAAAACCATATAAACTTCCAAGTAACTGTATCCCACAATTTCTGAAATATATTTTCATAATCTTTCAGCTCACAATTACTAAATTTTGTTATAATTCCTTCTCTGACTTAGTGATCATTTATAAGCATGTTTTTAAAAAAATTTCTGAGAGATTTTCTAGTTGTCTTCTATTTTTTGAGTTTTAATTTAACTCCTCTTAGAGGCAGAAGAATAATTGTACCATTTCCTTTTTTGGCCCTTCTTTGCAGGGTATCTCCACTTACACTTAATTAAACCTTTTAACTGTGTTTCTCTCTCTCTCTCTATGCTTCCTTTTGGCTATTTCCTACCAATCTGTCTTTGTACTCACTAATTCTGACTTCTGCTCTGTCCCTCCATTCTGTGATTAATTGTTCCTTTTTTTTTTATAAGTTCAGATATTTCAATTCTCAATTGTCAATTTGGTTATTTTTGAGAATTTTAATTCTGTATTAAAATGTCCTTCTTTTCTTCCATATAAGTCATCTTTTCCTGTGTTTTCCTAATGTTTTCTTAAGCATATTACCTAAAGTTATATGAAGTCCTTTTCTGCAGGGCCAACACAAGGCTACAGCAAGTGAGTCACCCAGAGCACAATATTAAAGGAGGCCCTCACTCTCAGACTCATGCAAGTTTGCACCCGGGGCACCTTGTTCACCTAGTCCTTGTCTCAGTAGCTTGTTTTAGGGCATAGTTCTTTGTCCTAGGGCATGTCCTTTCTGGGCTTTCAAAGGTATTCACTAAGGTCCTTCCACTCTGACTGAGCCAGAATTTTAAGGTATTCCTACTCTGTGACCTTTAAAATGTTTGTTCAACTTTTGGCCTCTCAGCAGCTGCTGAGTCCTGCCTTCTAGATTCTCATCTTGGACCTACACAGCTTTGGAGTTCGCCAACAAAGCAAGCAATACTTTCAAACAGATTTTTTTGAGCTTTCTTTCTGCAGCTTCCTCTTCTCCAATTCTCTGTCACTCAAATCCCAGTCACCTTAAATCTCAAACCCCCGTGACTGTTTCTTACATCATGTGAGATTGTTGCTCTGTGCATGGACTCCGTTTTTCCTGTGCCATGGGTTGGAAAATGCCTTTAGGGAGAAAACCTGAGGCTCCTCAAGGATATAGTCCTGTGTTGGTTATTGTTTAACACCTGTGAATAGTTACTGATTTTTTTTTTTTATGTGAGAGGAAAGAAATGTCTTAAAGATGGAATTTATGATTTTTTTTTCACATTTCATCTCCATATCTTTTTTTTCCTATCATGGTACTTTTTTAAATTTTTTATTTTAAAGATGTGGGACACAATTCAGGGTTAGGTATATAAATGTTCATTATGCAGGTACCCTTGTTGATGAGGTGTACCCCTCCCTCCCCCGTCTATTGATTTTTTTTTTTAGATTATATAGTTGTTGATATCAGGTCCACCTGAAACAGGTGTATGGAAAGGACTTCTGAGATAAAATGCCAAAAGCATAAATAAAAGGGAAAACTTTATATATTTTATATCTAAAATTTCAGGATCTTCATTCAAAGCAAGAGAATTTCTAGAAAGTAGAAATGTGAGTGAGGAATTGAAAGGGATGGATAAATCGGCAAACAGTAACACAAGAAAGGTCTTGCTTGGGCCACCATGTTTTGCCATGAACTCAATTCTCAGCACCTGTTGCCCCACGACACATCCAGGGCAGTCCCTACTGCCCGTGAAAAGATGGCCGTAAGAGATTGGAGGGTTGCTAAAACAGCACTTTGCTTCACAAAGTGGCACCAGAGGATTACCAAGGAGTGGTTGCCTGTGGTTTGGTTGAATCTTTCTCCAGGCCTTTGAATAAGTAAATAAATAAAGGTAAGGAAGATTGAGAAAGAAGCAGCAGGGCAGACAGCATGCTGGTCAACGCCACAGTCAGTTACTTAGAGGCAGAAGAATGCACCATTTCCTTTATTGTCACAAGCCCTGAATCCTTGCTTTCTGTATACATGGAAGGGAAGATGCAAAGCACCCATCTCTCTTTGCTCAGGCAGTTTTTACTTCATTAAGCAAAGTCACACTATTTTATGAGATAAGCCCCAATTGCCTCTTTCTCTGTCTTGTGTCGTCTTACATGCAATTAGCATCAGTTCCTCTCAGAATCTAACATTAGGTCAGCTGACTGTCTTAGTTCTCAGGTTTGTTTAATGTTTTCAACCTTTCTTGTGTCTTCATAGATATTCTAGGGAGACATCAAGGGCAAATACACTGGAGCTGCTAGCCAGTTGCCCTGTTCAAATAGATGTCTCATTGGAATCAGGAATCATTTATTATTATTTCAAAGGATTTCATTTTTGAAATCTTACCAAACCCTTCTGAATCATATTTCCTTTCACAGCCTCATAGCATAGAATCATGGATACCTTTATTTTTATTTCTCTGAAATTTAAAGTATATTCAAACAAACTTTAAAAAGTGAAAGGATTTGATTCCCAAAGACAACAAATAATATAAAACATGTGTGAATAGCTAGTAGGAAACACAAAGCGAACTAAATAAAAATAACTGAGGCCGGAATACAGACTTATCTAAATAGATTCACTTTGTTCCTAACAGTTAAATGTGCTGACGGTCTCTAAATTAGTGTATAAATAAGTCATACTATTCTAATCAATATCCTAGTAAAGTTTGAAAATATTATTCAAAAACGTATCTGAATTAGCACACTAGAATTTCCCAAATCTTTTTCAAAAATGAAATGGGATAGGAGAAAACTTTATCCTACCCAATCTGATATAAAAGTTGTTATAAATATAGCTGGCTCACTAAGTCATAATGGCCCTTGAACAGCCCCTAAAACACATGAGGTTTTTTAGTATAATTAAAATGATAGAGTGAATAGATATTTCATGGACAAGCATATCCAAATAGAGCAAATAATCCAAATGAAAAATCTAATAAACATATGAAAATGTTCTCCAGCGCCCTTGCAAGTTAAGGTAGCAATAAGATATTACTTATAACCATCAGATTGGTAATAATTAATAATACTACTGGCAGCATTGTAGGAGAAACAATAATTTTCATCCATTGCAGTTGGAAATATAAATTGTTTTAGCCCAGTTTGAAAAGCAATTTGACAATATCCACGAAAATTGAAAATAGACACACCCTTTGACTCAGTTAGCATTTGACTCCTATCAATGCATAGAAATAATAAGCATAAATATGGAAAACAATATGTCACATAGATATTGATTACAGACCTGTTTATAAAGACAAAAATCTTGAAAACAGCATAAACTATTGCAGGGAAGGTTGAACCAATTTTGGAGCATCAGCAAAATAGAATCTTGTACAACCAATAAAAAGAATAAGTTAAACATTTAGTTTCCTTGGAGGAACTTACAAAACATACTGTTAAGTGACTTGAAAGGAAGTGAGAGCGGACAGGAAATTCTCTTTCAAAGGAGGAAGTCACAAGGAAGTTGCAAATCGAAAAAGTACAGCAAGAGGAGAAGATAAATTTATTCCATACATGAATTATATATGTATTTATCATATACATACACAGAGCCTGGGGTGAGAATTTAGAGCCGGGGGAAGGCCAGGGGAAAAAGATGATTTCAATTTCAAATACATTTGTTAATCTAATTCAGAACAGGGGTTGGGTGGGAAACTCCAGCTGGAAGTGATGGGGCCAAAGGAGAAGCTGATTATATGTCATAAGCACTTTCATTCCTGTGGGGTCGAAGCTGAACCAGGGTGGGAATCTGTTGCTCAGGAGGAACTCCACGAAGGTGAAGTGCAGGGAACGTCAAGATGCTCACGTTTAGAAGTTTTGTATCTTATTACATGACTTTGAGCTGAGCACGGTCTTCGCAGCTTCACAGACCTGCGAGCTTAACAGACTCTTTGTAAATAGAGATGCTTTTGTTTTAGTGTCTCCAGGAAAAAAAAAAAATTCTTACATGCTCCCTAGCTCCAATTCTACTTCACTAAGAAATCTGATCCATTGTCATAAAGAGGGTCGGTTAATTCATTCAGCTCCTGGCCTCTCTGCAGACTGCCATCAGCCCCAACACTTGTGACTGAGATTGGACTGTGAGTAATAGCCACATCTACTACAGGTGTGACCAGTAATTGAAATCTTTCTTTTTCTCAGACGAGTTCTTCATTGTCGTCGTTGTCGTCGTCGTCGTCGTTGTTGTCGTCGTTGTTGTTGTTTTAAATTATTTTTAGGTTTGGTTTAAGCTGTAGCAACAATATAAGATAAGGAGCACTGGACTTCAGGTCAATAGACCATGATTAACATCTCTTTGTGCCTTATTCTCTGTAGTATGAGGCTAGCCCTAAAGGATTGCTGTAAAGATAAAATAAAATCATTGATCTAAAACCACATTGCAAATAGAATAAGCAAATAAAAGATATTGTTATTGAGTGTAATTTATTTTAATCTTAAAATAAATATTAAACCAAGTGGCGAGGGGGGGAGAATGAAACAATCTTTTAACCACTCAGATTACTATGAATTTTGAAAGATTTCCAACGGAACCTATTCATTAAGTGTATTTTGGTGTTTTTTTGTATCTTATTGTACTTTGAGTTGTGGTGTACATGTGAGGATTTACTGTATAAATAAATCACGTGTCTGTAAGGGTGAGCCCTCTCTCCCCAGGTAGTGGACCTGGTACACACTATGCAGTTGTGTGCCCCTTATCCTTTCTTCCTCCTTCCCTCCTTTAGCAGTGTCCAGCATCTGTTTCTCCTACCTTTGTGCTCATGTGTCCAGTGATCAGGCTCTGCTTATAAGTGAGAACATGCAGTATTCAGTTTTTCATTTCTCTGATAGTTCACTTAGAATGATGGTCTCCAGGTACATCCATGTTGCTGCAAAGGACATGATTTTGTCCTTCTTATGGTTGCACAGTATTCCATATGTGCCACATTTTTCTTTATCCAGTTCACTTTCAGTGGGCATCTAGGTTGGTTCCATGTTTGTAGTGTTGTGAATGGTGCTGCAATGAACATACGTGTGCAGGTGACTTTTTTGGTACAGCGATTTATGGTCCTCTGAGTATATTCCCAGTAGTGGGATTGCTAGATCATATAGGAGTTCAATTTTTAGTTCTTTAAGAAATCACCACACTGCTTTCTACAAAGGTTGAACTAGGTTACATTCCAAACAATAGTATAGAAGCTTTCCCTTTCTCTGTGGCCTCACCAACACTTGTTTTTTATTTTTTGTTTTGTTTTGTTTTTTACTTTTTAATGATAGCCATCCTTATTGGTGTTAATTGGTATCTCATTGCAGTTTTGATTTGCATCTCTCTGAGGATTAGTGAGGCTGAGCGTTATTTTCGTATGTTGGCTGCTTGAATGTCTTCCTTTGAGAGGTATCTGCTATGTCTTTTGCCCATTTTTTATGGGATTGTTTGTTTTTTTTCCTGTTAGTTCATTTGAGTTCCTTATAGATCCTGGGTGTTAGGTGTTTGTCATGTGCATAGCTTGCAAATATTTTTTCCCATTCTGTGGCTTTTCTCTTTACTTTCTCAATGGCTTCTTTTGCTGTATAAAAAATTTTCAGTTTGATAAGATCCTACCTGGCAATCTTAACTTTTGCTGCATTTGCTTTTGAGGAATTGACCACGAATTCATTGCCTACTTCAGTATCCAAGAGGGTGTTCCCTAAGTTTTCTTCTAAGATTCTTATACTTTGAGATTTCACATTAAGTCCTTGATCCATTTTGAGTTCATTTTTGTACATAGTGATGGGTATGGGACCAGTTTCATTCTTCTGCATGTTGTCAGCCAGTTTCCCCAGCACAATTTGCTAAACGTGGTTTCCGTTCCCCATGTTTATTTCATTGGCTTTGTTCAAGATGAGTTGGTTGAAGGTCTTTGATTTTATTTCAAATTCTCTGTCTATTCCTGTACCAGTGTCATGTTGTCTTGGTTACTGTATCCTTGCAATAAAGTTTAAAGTCTGAAAGCGTGATGCCTCCAGCTTTGTTCTTTTTTGCTGAGGATTGTTTTAGCTATTCAAGCTCTTTTATGCTTGTATATGAATTTATATATTGTCTTTTCCAGCTCTGTGAAAAATGATGCTGGCAACCTGATAGAAATTGCATTGAATTTGTAGATTTCCTTGCATAGAATGGACATATTGATGATATTGATTCTCCCCATCCATAAGTATGGGATATTTTTTCATTTGTTTGTGTCATCCTTGATTTCTTTTGGCAGTGTTCTGTAGTTCTCATTGTAAAGATCTTCTATCTCTTTGTTTAGGTGGATGCCAAGGTATTTTATTTTTTGTGTGTGGCTATTAAGAATGGAATTGCATATTTATTTTGATCTCAACATGCCTTTTGTTGATGTATATAAATGGGCCTGTCATTTGAGCCTTGATTTTCTATTCCAAAACTTTACTAAAGTTGTTTATCAGTGCAAGAAAGTTTTTGACAGACTCTTTCGTGTATTCTAGGTATAGAATCAGCATCTGCAAAGAGGGATACCTTAACTTCCTTTTTTCCTATTTGCATACCCCAAATGTCTTTCTCCTGCCTGATTCCTCTGGCTGAATCTTCCAGTACTATGTTGAATAGGAGGGGTGAGAGTGGGCATCCTTGCCTTGTTCCAGTTCTCAGAGGGAATGCTTCCAGCTTCTGCCCATTAAGTATGATGTTGGCCGCAGGTTTGTCATAGATGGTTCTTATTATTTTGAGGACTGTTCCTTTAATGTCTAGGTATTTGAGAGTTTTTATCAAGAAGGGAAATTGAATATTATAGAATGTTCTTTTTTTTTTTTGTCTAATGAGGTAATCATGTGGTTCTTGGTTTTATACTTGCTTATGTGATGGATTGTGTTAATTGATTTACATATGTTGAACCAGCCTTGATTCTTGGGAATGAAGTCCACCTGGTTATGATGGATGATCTTTGAGATGTGCTATGGATACAACTTGCTAAATTGTTGCTGAGGATTTTTACATCTATGTTCATCAGAGAAATTTGTAGTTTTTTTTTTTTCTTTTCCTTGTTGAGTTTCTGCCATTTTGCAGTATCAGGATGATATTAGCATCATAGAATGAGCTAGGGAGTCGTCCATCCTTCTTAATTGCCTGGAATAGTTTCAATAAGATTGCTCTTCATTGTATATCATGTAGAATTCAGCTGAGAAACCATCTGGCCCAGGGCTTTTGTGGGAGGGAGATTTCTTATTACTAAGTTGATTTTTTGGATTGTTATTGGTCTGTTTAGGGATTCCATTTGTTCCTGCTTCAGTCTTGTGAGTTTATGTAATGCCAGGAATTTCTCCATTTCCCCTAGGTTTTCCAGGTTATTTGCATACAGATGTTCATAGTAATCTTTTGAATTACTTTAGTGGTAATTGTGACAGCACTTTTTTTTGTTTTTAATTGTTTATTCAGACATTCTCTTTCTCTTTCTCTCTCTCTTTGTCAATCTGGCCATGGGTCGGTCAATCTTATGTATCCTTTCAAAGAACTAGCTTTTTGTCTCATTTTTTTTGTACGATTTTTTTTGGTCTCTATTTTATTCTACTGTGACTTTATTTTAATAATTTCTATTTTTCGGCTAATTCTTAGATTACATTGTTCTCGATTTTCCAGTTTCTTAGGTATGACATTAGGCTACTTGAGATCCCTCTATTTTCTTCATATGTGCATACAATGTTATAAACGTCCCTCTCAGCACTATTTTCATGGTATTCCAGAGGTTTTGGTGTGTTTTGTCTCTGTTGTTATTTGTTTCCAGGAATATTTTCATTTCTTTCTTGATTTCTGTGTTAACCTAAAAGTCATTCTGAAGCATATTGTTTAATTTCCATGTATTTGTGTATTTGGGGGGTTTCCTATTGGTGATTATATTTCTTTTTATTCCACTGTGGTCTGAGAAGATGTTTGGTATGAGATTTACCTTTTGAAATTTGTTCTCATTTGATTTTTGCCTGAGTATGTGGACAATTTTGCAGTTCCATGTACAGATAAGAGGAATGTATATTCTGTGATTGTTGGATGAAATTTTCTGTAGATACCTATTATATCAAATTGATTGAAGGTTGAGTTAAGGTTCTGAATTTCTTTGTTAGTGTTTTGCCTCAATGATCTGTCTGAGGTTGTTAGAGGGGTATTAAAGTATTTGATTATAACTATATCTTCTATGTCCTTTAATTTGCAATTGCTTTCTAAATCTGGGTGCTTCTATGCTGGGTGCATATGCAATCAAAATGGATATTTCTTGCTTGTGGATTGAGTCTTTTATCATTACATAGTGATTTTTCCAGTGTCCTTTTTAACTTTTATAGGTTTGAAGTCTGTTTGTCTGATATAAGAACAGCTACTCCTGCTCTTATATATTTTCATTTTGCCTGAAAGCTCTTTTTCCAGCCCTTTTTATTTGACCCTGCGGGTGTCATTTGCAGTGAGATGGGTTTCTAAAGGCAGCAGAGAATGGATCATGTTTTTTTATTTACCTTGCCTCTCTATGCCTCATGAATGGCATGTTCAGTCCATTCGCATTTACATTAATTGTTGATATGTGGGAGTTTATTCCTGCCATAGTTCTAGTAAGAGGCTATCTTTTCTTTTTAGTTTTTGTGGTTGATCTGTATGGTCTATTAACTCTGTGCTTGCCTGGGCCTTTGTTTCTGTGCTTAGAACTTTCTTAAGCGTCTCCTGAAGGAAGGGCTGGCCTGGAGGCTTCATATTCTCTTAGGGATTGGATGTCTGGGAAGGATTTTAATTCCCCCTAATTAATGAAGCTTAGCTTGGCAAGGTAGAAAATTCTTGACTGCAATTGCTTTTCTTTAAGAACATTAAAGATAAAACCCTAGTCCCTTCTTGCTTGTAAGGTTTCTGCTGAGAAGTCTGCTGATTAAGTGTATTTGTATAAATAATGGCCCCTTATCTTAAGTGAGTTCATGGGACTTAGAAAATATTATGCATATGTGTATATTATATTTGTGGAAATGGAAATCTGCTCAATTAGTCTGTAGCCAGGGCAATGGTTGCCTTTCAATTTCACATTCCAAAGTAAAGAGCTGTTCTTCTATGGATAACCTGAAAAGGAGGTGGCCAATAACTAATTTTGTGACTTCCTAGCTCAACACCACCCTGATGCTCATAAAAGTTTGAGTTTTGAAATTTCAGGGAATATTACCATTCAAAGAGTTGTCAGGGGTGCTGTGATTTCTATCTCCCCCATGGGGAAAGATGCTTACTCTAACCTGAAACCTAGTGAGAGAAACTACAAAAAAGCTCAGGGCTGCTTCCAAAAACCTTGGACAGTAGTGGGTTAAAGTTGGGACTTTACTAAACTCCCACTTACCTCAAATGAGAGGATCAGTTTTCTATGGACCAGATAGGGACCTTACATGTGTGAGAGAAGGAGCCAGTGTATCATCTTCTTAAGGGATGACTCCATGTAGGTCATCGGGGAAGTGATGGGATTTCAGTAAAGAAGGTCTGAGTTGGTGTAGACAGCAGAGAACCAGGAGGCAAGGAGAAGGGCATAGGAGGCTATCTGATGATTCACCGTCATGTCAGTGAACTGTAGAAATGGTGAGAACTCTTGGTAGTACCCACATGTCATCTATCAGAGGAAAGAGTCACTTTAAAGATGTAGCATGTCTAAAAGGCAACACCAGGTTGGTACCACTGAAGTATGACTTGGATAACTCATGACATCTAAAGACAAGAAGTGCAGCAGTACCCGTAGAGGAGTAGATTTAGGAAATAAAGAGCCATGAGCAAGCTAGGAGCTCAGGCAGGTTTCTCTCCCCCACTCCTTCTCCCTTTCTTTGCCTTTCCTCCTCCTATCACCCTCCCCTTCACCCCCATCCCTGCCTCTCTGACTCTTTCTCTCTCTCTCTCTCTCTCTCTCTCTCTCTCTCCCCCCCCACCCCCATCTATCTAGCTTCTGGGATACTTTTGGATGTATTTGAACCTGTATTTGAACCTCTACTTGACTCTTTTCTTTCTTCTCAGTTTCCACTATGAATAATGCAAAGATTCTAACCTATCTCCAGTTTATATATTTTCTTACTTCTAGAGAAAACCCCAAACTGACTAGAACATATAAGGCCCTAATTCCAAACCTTGGTGAGAAAGATTCTCATCAGCCTGGTTAGAATCAGATGTCTATCCCAGTTCACTTGACCAGGGCATGTGTAGAACATATTATACAAATAAGGCTGCCAAGGGCTCACTCATGTGGGTGTAAAGAGCATTCTTAGGCAGAAGGGCATGGCCTGAGAAGCTATCCCAAAAGTTACCTACCATATACACACTCCAAAATACTGAATAACATAATGCAAATAAAGCAGTCCATATAGAAAAATACAGAACAAGAAAAAGCAAAACTATACAAATAATAAATATAATAACAGATATTAGACCAAACTTACCAAATAGGTTACTGAATGTAAGTAGTCTAGACCCTTCATTAAAAGACAAAAGCTTTTAGGTGAATTAATTTTTTAAAAGTCCCAACTCTATGCTGTTCATAGGACATCCTAAAACGAGTACATAAAATAAGCCAACAACAAAAAAAAAAATCAAGCACTTACACAAGATAAATACAAATGACACATCTGATCAAAATAATAATTCCAGACAATGTATAATTTATATTACAGGTAGGAATGAGACATAAGGGCTCATTTTATGTTGTTAAAAATACAATTTACAATAAAAACATATCAATTGTAAGGATTTATGTGGCAAAACAATCTTAAGTCACTATATTTAAATTAAAATGAAAAAGAAAGGAAATATGATTAAAAAAATCACTGTGGAAGAAATGAACACATCTCTCAGCCTTTGTCAAAGAAGTAGGCAAATATTTTAAAAGATTATAAGAAATTTTATTAGTGTAATGGGCTTGGATCATAATCCTGAAAGACACAATCCCAAATATTCAAATTCTGAAAGATCAAAATCCCTAAAGTCTAAAATCCCCAACAGCTAAAATCTCAAAAATCATCCTCATAGGACATTTACATCATATTAGGTGCAACTATTGCCTTGTTGTTGTCTTTATGCAGAAGAAAATAGATTTCAATTTAATCCTCAAACCATAATGACAGAGTTGGAATTAGGTGTGATCATGGTTTCTAAAAGTGAATTTCAAGGTGTTACCAATAAAGTTCATTTTTTCCACTCAGCCCAATGCATTTGTTGGAAAATTCACATGGGTGGATTGGCCATGCCATATGGCAACGACAAAAACTTTAGTCTAAAAAGGCGTCATTTGCCTGCAATGGCATTCCTTCCAGCTGATGACATTGCAGGAGCTTTTAATGAATTAAAGTCGCATTTGTCTGAAGAAGCCAGTGGAATGACTGCTTCAAAAATCACTATGTACATAGTAGGATAAGAAGACACTTATGCATCAGTGTTGCTGTTCTACTACCAGTATTGTTTCTGCCACATCTGTGGTATGTACATGAGTGCATACACTGGATTTCCATGTACCCAAGATGACAGAGAAGATGGGAAAACTCAATAGAGAATGCTCATGTAGGTGTATGCCGAATCATAGAAGAATTTCAAAAAGAGCAGCACCATGTAGAAAACGAATGTGAATGTGTTCATCAAAGAAAGCTATTGTCCTGAAAGAAAAGAAGTAGCAATTCATCATGATGCAAGACTTCAAAATATAGTTAATGATTGTGAAAATTGGCCAGCTGTTGTGAACTATTCCTGTGAAATTGCCCATAATCTATTCCAGTAATGCACTTTTTTATATGTCAATTTTTCTTTTTAGTTTTTTCCTTTTCTTAGTTTTTAAAAATCTATTTTAAATTGTCAACATTATATTTTACAGTTTGCTATTGTATGTATTACAACTTATCATTTCCAATACTAAGTCTTATGTTGTATAAGGACCTTTAGAGAGTTCTAATTTGTATTATGCATTTTTTGCAAATGCCACTCCATGAAAGTGCATTATCACAGCATTGACTTTATTTGTAAGTGTTAATGCATGTATGTAAAAGCATTGAAAGTTTCTCAATACATAAAGAGGCATGCTTTTTGTGCATCTGTATTTGTGAAAGAAAATTCTGGAGACTTTGGTCTTTGGGTGACAGGTGCAGTTGTGATGTAATGATGAGCCATCGAAGTTTTTTATCTGTCTCAACAAAAGACTTAGGTTGTTATCACAGTATTTCAGATGACTGCAGTTATAAAGTTGAGTACACACAAATGCCGACCATCGCCATATGCATTTATTTATTTTTATTTTTGATGTATTTCCTTATAAATACAATTTAGCTACTCATAACTTTTATGCCCATGTCACTGTCATTAGTATAACTGAGTGTTTTTACTTACAAAAATATGTATGTTATTATGACCTACTTTAGTGTGTAAATTGGCCTATTAAATAGTCTACAGTCATACAACCCTGAATGGGCCCAATGTTGTCTAATAAAATAGTTGTGTCTTTATGTTTCTCAAATAAATCTCCTTTTAAAAATGTAAATAACATCTTCTAAAGTTTTTATCACTATTATTTATGTATCAGTCCACTTTGCATTGCTATAAAGAACTACCTGAAGCTGGGTAATTTATAAAGAGAATAGGTTTATTTGACTCACGATTCCACCTGGTGCTGACTCGGCTTCTGGTGAAGGCTCGGGAAGTTTTTACTCAAGTTGGAAGGCAAAAAGAGTTCACATGTCACATGGTGAGAGTGGGAGCAAGAGAGAGAAGAGGTGGTGTCAGGCTCTTTTAAGCAACCAGCTCTAAAATTATGCATCTGAAAAAGGCCTGACATTCAGGATCTGCAAGGAGCTCAAACAGAGTAAAAGGAAGAAAAAAAAAAAAAACCAAACAACCCCATTTAAAAGTGGGCAAAGGACATGAACATCTTCTCAAAAGATGTCATACAAGTAGCTAACAGACACATGGAAAAAATGCTCAGCCTCACTAATTGTCAGAGAAATGCAAATCAAAATCACAATGAGATACCACCAAGTCCAGTAAGGATGGCTATCATTAATAAGACAAAAAACAACAGGTGCTGGCACAGCTGCAGAGAAAAGGGAACGCTTCTATGCTGTTGGTGGGAATGCAAGCTAGATCATCGTTTATAGAAAGCAGTGTGGCAATTTCTAAAAGAACTAAAAACTAATGTTCCATACGATCCAGCAATACCTTTTCTGAGAATATATCCAGAGGAACATAAATCACTCTACCAAAAGACACCTGCACACACATGTTTATTGCCACAGTATTCACAATAACAAAAACAAGGAACAAACCCTGCTGCCCACTGAAAATGAACTGGATAAAGAAAATGTGGTATATATATGCGATGGAGTATTATGCAATCATAAAGAAAAACAAAATCATGGCCTTCACAGTGAATTGGATATAGTTGGAGACCATCATTCTAAGTGAACTATCATGGAAACAAAGAACTGAATACCACATGTTCTCACTCATAAGTGGGCCCTGAGCACTTGTCACATTAGCACAAGGGTGGGATTGGCAGTCACTGGCCACTACTACTAAGGGAGGGAGGAAGAGAAAAGGGTGAGGAGAATGTGAAAACACAAAGGTTACCTGGTCCACCAACAGGGTGAGTGAGGGCCACCTAGAAACCCAAACTTCACCTGCATGGAGCCTACTTATGTAGTAAATTCTCACTTGTACCCCACAACTCTATAATAAATAAATAAATGTTTTAAAGTTTTTAAAAAATAAATTTGATTACTGTGAGACCAGCTTGAAGTTATTCACAGGGAATCCAACTCCATGACCCAAACACCTCCCATTAGCTTGAACTGGGTGGTGGATATTTTCCCTGATGCCATTTCCAAAGGCATATAGAAAACTATTTATGTCAAACAGGATGGATTTTCTATGAGCCAGTCAGATCAACTAGCTCAAACACATCATGGCTGACTGTGGAGAAACTCTTAAATCTTCCAGTACTTAGCATTTTAAGCTTTGCTTTTGTTGTAATGCTCAGAAAGTCTATCTCTGTCCAAGGTTGATATTAATTATTAATATTATTATATTAGCATAAATAATCTCTTTTTTATTTTACTGATCCAAAGATATTTAGATATTTACTTTATCAGAAACTTAGGTTGATATGTTTTAAAGTCAATAGGAAAAGATTGCTTATATGCAGTTATTATTTTGTTTGACCTAGGAGTTATTTGGAAGACCTACATGAGCTTTCTAATTGGAGGAATTATTGATGTGTTTGTTTGCAGACTTTATTTTTCAGAGCAGTTTTAGAGTCACAGCAAAATGGTAGGAAGTCAGAGATGGCAAGGTCAAATGATATCATCAAGACGTGGATGATTCCCTCCATCTCTCAGCTCTACTTCCCTCTTTTTTAGCTTCATTGTCAGACAAGCTCTTCCTACTTGATGGTAAGAAAAACCCCTTGGACAGCACTAAGAAACACTGTGCCAGTCTTTTCCTCCTGTAATCTCATTGTGGTAAGAAAAAAAAAAGGTAAAAAAAAAAAAAGAAAACCTACAAATGACAGAAAAGTCTTTGTTGAATAGAACACCTCAGTAGGCTACAATGGGTGTGGAAGAGCAGCCTGAGGATGTGGTCAGAGGGGTTAGAAATATAGGGAGCACATATTTTATTATCCAGATTATGATACTCGGGAGGGTCAGGGGGCATGATTAATAATTACACTGGGACAACAAGCAGGCATCCTTGTAATCTAAGCATCTGATTCCATTGTAAATAAGTGGAAAGAACAGAGGGACCCCAAGAAACTTAGAATAAACTTAGTTCACATTTTGCCTCAGCATAACCGTTTTTGCTTAGACTGACACACTTTGAATCTAGCACAGGTTAGACATAGAAAAATTTCCAATAGGTAGATTTTAAGAAGCGTTCAGACATTTTACTACAGGTCAAGCTGGCAGCCTACCCCACCCCCTCGGCAAATCTCCATCAGATGCAAGATAAGGACAGCCCAGCCTTTCAATTCAAGGTTTAGCATAATAATTTCTAAGAAACTTTCATTTTTCTTGTCAAAGGTAGAAGGTCAAAGATAACCCCTTAGCTGGCTGAAGCCATAGAAATGATAATATGACCACCTTTTTGCTAAGGAGTTTGTGGATTGAAAACATCTGACAGGTCTCTTGCAGAAAAAACCCTCCCATTGTCCCCTCCCGTCTAGCCCACCACCAAGGCAGCAATCATATGACTAACCCACCCATCTGCCTGCTGTCCATCACCTGATGTCAGTATCTGCACTTACCTGCCCCTTGTGATGACATGGAACAGACCACCTTAATAACCTTCTTCCATCAAAGGAAAGGATTAAAAGGACTCACCCCTGAGCAACCAGCCACCATTGCCTTGCTAAGCTATGGTGTGGCCATGTGCTCCTTGAGCTATAGCCAGGCCATATTTTCTTAAGCTTTGGCTCCCTCTCCTACCTTGGGGAGGTGAATATCCTCTTTCTCTCTTCCTCTTTCCAATTTAGTTTTAAATAAACTATATTTTCTCATCTAACTTCTGTGAAATTCTTTGCATATTTCTTGCAGCATCAGATCACATACCAGACACCCACCCCCCTGGCGAGCCTGACCTAACATTCTGGAGGCCCCTGCTGGGAGTGTGACATAACATGGAACAAGAGGGAGCTAAGCCACTATGCATTTAAGAAAAAGTCCCCACCATGAGATAGATCTCCAACTTCAAAATGACTGACCATAATAAGTGCTGGTGAAGACTTAGAGCAACGTAAACTCTCAGAAGACGGTACAGTCACCTTGGAAACAAGGATTAATATGAGATTTTAAAAGCGAATAGAGAATGGCTCCCCATTCCCCAATGCCTCAGTTTTTGTAGTGCAATTCCCTGTCTTTTCCGGTCGATGAGGTTGAGTCAGGCTACTGAGAATGACTTTGGCACCAACATGTGTGTACTGGCCAAGCTGCACACTGTCCTGAATATAGGTGTGATAAAGCAACGACTCCTATCGGTGTGACCTCAATAGTAGATTTGTCTCTCTCTGCCGAAATAGGCTCCTTATGTTCCCAAGTGGATGAAATGACAGGTGTTGGCAGTATACTTGCACATTCTAAATCAGACTCTACCTCCCCGGGAACATGGCAGAGAATAGCACAGAATAAATGAACCAGAGAAACACTAGGACAGTGGCAATGGACAGACTTTCAGCTGTCTCATAGTCATGGAATTCTGCTTTCCCTTCTGCTGTGTATAAACCCCCAGTTGTGAATTTCACCATCGGGAGCATCCATTTCTCTAAATGAGCCTAGTGCTCTGCTCCTTGGCCCCAGTGAGTCACACCTCCTAGCATTCTCCTCCCTGTGTAATCCCTTTCCACACTGACTCTGGGTGTGGCCATGTGATTTGCAAGACTGATGCAGGCAGAGGTTTGATAAACATTTAACCACTGGGATTACTCCTCCTGGAATTCCAAGTGTGGTTAGGGACATTCTGGCTCTCCTATTGTGACAGAAAGTCCACACAAAGAACTATGTCACCCTAGCCCACAACCAGCACCAAAGCTTCAAGGTGTGAGAAAGGTCTGTAGGACCTCCCCATGCAGCCCAGCCCAACCACCAGCTGAATGTATTCACAGAAGTGAACCCTGAACAGAGCTCTAGGGCCAGAGAAACAACTATCCAAGCCCAGTCACCCTACAGGATATAAAAGACAATGCACTGGGATTGTTTTAGGCTTGTACATATCAGAAGGGTTGTCTCATAGCAGTATTTATTACTCAGGTGTGGCCCACAAGCCTGGCTACCTAGCAAGAAAAGCCATCGCCATAACTCCAGCTGTAGCAATTGTCTCGTTCTTAGGATGCCCTCACCAGACTTTGGTTTGGCTTTGGGTGTGTTTCCACTCAAACACAAGTCTTTGGTTTGGCTTTCATTTGGTCTGAATGTGTTTGGATGTGTTTTAGGATTCTTTTTTTAGTGAGTCACACAATAATTTTGAAAGATTCAGGACCCTCCCTTTGTAAAGTTATAGATACTGTCTGTGACAGCTATTGAAAGGTGTTTTTTTTAAAAAACTCGTATATTTAAACCTAATAAATTAGCATATATATTTTAGTTTATTGGTTGTGTTTATTTTTATAGAACCTTCTTCCTCCACCCACCCCACCTTTCCCCACCCCCCCGGCCCCAATAACCACAGAAGAGAAGACAGAGAGGAATGGGGCAGGGGAGAAAGGAGAGTCCGGGCTCTGAATTCCCTCCAGCTGAGGTAGAGAGGCCACCTTCCCCTCCTGTCTTAACTGGTCAGCCTTTCAGCTTAGCATTTATCTTGGGACAATGTTTTTGAAGGCCAGGAAGGTGCAGAATATTCTCTTAATATGAACCCACTGGGTGAAGCCTGGCAGCTTGCACACCCAGGTTCTCCACTCACGAGGCCTTCTCGGCCAGGTAGGCTATGCATAGCAGCATGTGCTTCCTGCATGTTCCCACTGCAACCATTGGCATCCAGCACCAGCTGTTTAACCTCCTGTACCCTCTTGGGCTTCCTGGAGCTCAGGGCCTTTCTGTTCCATGGAAAGTGCAGGGAGCAGGCTTGACCTCCCCATGTACTTTCTTGTGTGAATCACTGCCTTGCTGCCTCCCACCTGAGGTGTTCTGTCTCCACTCTGCCTTCAGCCTCATGCTGGTTCTTTCTGCCTGGTCCGAAACACAGGCGTCTGCAGAGGAAGATGAAGAACCTCCCCGTGACCCCCGTCAGCCCTGTCTGTTACCAGTAGAGTCACCCTGTGGGACAAATTCTGCTGCCCCTGCACCTGGTTAAGTTTCCCAGCATGCAGAGTTTCCTCTGGAGGAGACACCCAGGGAGAAGTTGGTTTAATCTGGGTTTTTGGGCTGTGGATAGAAGGGGAGGCCCCAGGGCCATAGTGGGGGGCTGTGAAAGACAGGATTAAGTGGTCCTCGCCTCCAGGTAGAACAGGAGACTGGCAGGTACATTAGCTGTGCTGCTGTCCTTCTGCCCTGACTCCTAGTCCTCTTTACGCCTCTGATGTCTGTGTGGCTCCTTAGACTACTCTCAGAGCAGGAATTAAAGGTGGAAATGACAGTTTTACTGCAACGCTGCCGCTTTGGGGTGGCAGAGATCTATACTGTATCTTGCGAGATGGGGAAGGAGAACAACTGGTAGTGAGATCAGCTGAAGGTGGGGGCTTCTGGAGTGTGGTGTAGACCACCAACTAGGATCTCTTGTAGCCTAGGAACAGATAGATGGCAAAAATCCATCGTACTTCCAGCCCTGCAACAAGTCCTGAATCCTTTCCCATGTACAACCATGGTCGCTATCAGTTCAATCTTCCCAGGGCTTTGCAGTCAGGAAGTGACTCAATATATGTTCCTTCTCATGACCCACATTCATCCATGGATTCTTCATGATTCACTCTAAAGGGCGTTTCTTGCTGCATTGAGGATGAGGATTCTTTTGAGCAGGTTTTCACAGTTCATATTCATACTGAATATTCCTCTCAGTACCTACTACTCCCACAGCTCCTTGAAATTCCATCCAATCAAAGGCAGGAACCAAATGGTGTATAAAAAAATGCCTCCAGGCTCTATACCTCCTGTGCGCAATCGGACTTTTGGCTCTGGAAAGAGTCCTGGGGCAGCGTGAGGGGCAGCACTGCCACAGAACGCACCCAGTCTGTTGTCAAAAGTAAATTTATTGTGGAAGCCAAAGTCTGCAATCGATGTTCGCATAGGATCCAAGCAGCTATTCCGTCTTAAGGCCCCAATGTGCAAGACCTCTGGCAGCAATACTATTAGATAACAGAGTCCACACTATCTGGTGGAAATTGCCTCAGGCTTTTTCTCTTTCAGGCTGCCATGGGCTACTAGGTACTCGAATACCTCTCTCTCACTAGCATACTCCATGGCCAGAAAAGGTGTTTCCTTGAGTTGATCCCAATCTACTCAAATAATTTCACAAGGTTGTGGTTACTCAAGGCCTTCATGATATGAACTTCATGGAATAGTCTCCAGAGGCTGAATTTCTGCAAAAAGTCTAATTAATGACCTTTGAAGCCACCTCTATCCCAGTCAAGATGTGCCGGGCCAACTTCACCTTGGTGAAAGTACTTTTGGCTATTACACCCTTGGTAATAGTCTTGAGAAGCTGGTGATTGCCAGTATAGACCTCCTCAGCAAAGATGACCTTGCAGCATCGTGGATGTTACTGCTAACACTGCTAATAAGCAATGCTAACAAACTACAGGAAAAAAGAAAAAAATGAGAAAAATGAATAAAGCAAAAAAAAGAAAAATTAGATACATTTAGCAATTCCACTTCTGGGAATATACCCAGAGGAGCAGAAATCGCTTTGCCAAAAAGACACTTGCACATGTATGTTCATAGCAGCACTATTCACAATAGCAAAAACATGGAGCCAACCCAGATGACCATCAAAAGTGGACTGGATAAAGAAAATTTGGTACATACACATGGTAGAATATTATGCAGCCATAAAGGAGAACAGAATCATGACCTTGGCAGCAACATGGATGCAGCTGGAGACCATCCACTTCAGTAATTGGTGATTCTGTATTATCTGCCTGCCTATTTATTATCTCCAATTTTGGGAGCAGTGGTTTGCTCTGTGATCTCAATCCCCTGATGAACCTAAAAAGAGCTATTGCTTTTTGGTTTGTTCAGGTTTTTACTTGTTGAGAGGGTGGAGTGACAATTTTCAACCTCTTTACATGCCAGACTGAAAACTGAAATTTAAATACTTGTTTTATGATTCAGAAAATGGTTGTCTTATATACATTTTAAACTATTTGTTTAATATATCAATAGTTCTGGCTTTATTTTTTTCTATTGCTTTCATTCTTAGAATAATTTTCCTATGACTATCATGCCTTCTGGTGCAAATTTTGAGTAGATCATAGCCTCTACCTGAAGGCAGATACCTGCCAATTTTATCTCTATAATTGGAATTTTTTGTTGCTATAGGAAGCCACCAGGTAGGGTGCTATTCCAACAGATGCAATATTTTCCAGCCTAGCAGGTAATACCCCCAAGTGGAAGCGACCTAAACACCTTCCTTGCCACAGTTTCTATACAATACTCCCATCTGGAAGTGGGCTTCCTTTGCAGGTGAAAATCAGAAATAAGTACAGGTGGATTCCATCCCTTTATCTCCCTCAGCTTCACTAGATAAGACTGGTGGCTACCATGAGGAAGTGTGAGCAGATTTAGTCCATCATCTTTTTTTGTTGTTGTTTGCTTCTCTCCTCCCCCAACTGATTTTGCTGATGAAAAATATAGTCTCAGAATAACAGTAGAAATAAAGGTGATGATGACAGCCAGGGCTTGAGAGTGAAGAAATAAAATGACCTCCACTGCTTTGGAAAGCAAAATTTTCATAGGAAGAAAAAGGTACTGTTTTTTCTAGTACCTGAATTACAGATTTAAATACATAAGTATATTAATTAGAGTAATATCAGCTGCTACAAGAGATAAACTCAAAATATCAGAAAATCAATATTTTAGAAGTGTGTTTCTCACTGACATCAAGCCTATTTGACAGTTAAGTGAGGAAGGGGTAAGGAGGGAATTTCTGCTCCATGTAGTCATTCAGGGAGCCAGGTACCCTCCTCCATCTTGTGGTTCCACCATCCTCTAGAGCCTCAGAGTCCTCTCTACTCAGTCAGTAGACTAAAAGGGGGAAAAAAGACAGTAGAGAATCATGCAGGAGGTTTTTACAGGCCAAACTTAGAAGGAGGATGTATTATTTCTATCCACATTCTTTTAGTTAGAATCCAGTCACCAGGACATAGCTAGCACAAAGGGAGTCTGGACAATGTAGTTTTCACCTTGATAAGAAGAGGGGAAAAAAAATGAGTTTGGTAAATATCTAATCAGCTTCCATTATACCAAGATAAGGGTAGACAGCATCTACCTGAAGTCCATTACTTTTACATCCACATTATCTACTGTGTTTTAAAATATTAGTGTGCATTGTCACTGGTTGTATTTCTCATTATATCTTTATCAAAACTGTAATAAGTCAAAATTTATCCTGAGAAAATAACTTCAACACATATATCTGACAAGGAATCTTATCCTGAATATATTAATAATTCCTAAAATCAATAAAAAGAAAAGAAACTCATTTTTTTCTAGTTGTTCAAAAGACTTTAAAAGATATTTCACAGAAGATAGTCAAATGACCAAAAAGTATATGGAAATGTAGCCATCATTTCTCAGCAAGAAAATCCAAATTAAAACCAAAGTAAAATACCACCATAGATCCAACAGAAAAGCTAAAGTTAAATCTTCAATTGTCATTTTATTTTATTTTTTTTTAATTTTCAAGAAACAGGTCTCCTTATGTTGTCCAGGCTAGACTTGAACTCATGGCCTCCTGAGTAGCTAAGATTATTCACTACCTCACCTAGCTTAAATTGTTATTTTTAAAAGAATGTTGGAGAGGACATGAAGTAATTGGAATTCTTATATATGTTGGGATAATAAAGCATTGAAACCACTTTGGAAGATTTTGTGAGTTTCTACCAAACATGTACCTACATGGAGGCATACATTCACAAAGAGACTTGTGCCTGAGTTTCCGTCGAGCTATTTTTATAATAGCAAAAAACTGGGATTAAAAAAATGTCCATTAGTAAGAGGATGGACAAACGAATTGTGAGCTGAGCAGTACCTGTGCTAAAGATTTGTGCAGTTTACTGTATGTAAGTATTTTTCGACCTAAAATTTTTAAAGTTGGGTTTATTGAAGAACAATTTACATATAGTAAGATTTTTCCTTTTTGTTTAGTTCCATGCACTTTGGCAAATGTATACACCACTGCACTCAAGATATATAGTATATTTCCAACACGCAAAAAAAGTCTCCCTATGGTTCTTTGTAGTCAGTTCACTCTTCCCACACTTCTGACATCCACTGATCTGATTTCTGTTTCTATAGTTTTGCTTTTCCAGGATATCATATAAGTGAATCTTTTTTTGGTAGACTTTTGTGTCTGGCTTCTTTTACCCGACATAATGCTCTTCAGAATCATCAAGACTGCACATATTCACAATTTGCTACTTTTCATTGTTGTATTTTCCATTGTATGGATTATCACACTTTGTTTATCCATTCACCAGTTGATGGATATTAGAGTTGTTTCCAGGCTAGGGCATTATGAATAAAATTGCCAGAAACATTTACATGCAAATGTTTATGAGGACATATGCTTTTATTTATTGGGGATAAATATCTAGGAATAAGATCGCCGGGTCATAAGTTAGGGGATATTTAACTTTATAAGAAACTGTCAATGCATAATGGACAGAATCACTTAGAGCAACAATTTTTCAAATTGGCTGCAGCATTTTGTACCACCACTAGCAATGAATGAGAATTCCAGTTTTTCTGTATCCCTGCCTAGCATTTGGTAGTGTCCATTTACTTTATTTAGCTGTTCCAAATGATATGTAGCGCCAGTTTGGTTTGAATGTGACTTTACCTAAAACTAATGATATTGAGTGTGATTTGATGTTAGTTATTTGCCATCTGTAAATCTTTTGTAAGGAAGTGACTATTAAAATATTTTGGCCATTATTTACTGAGTCGTTTGATTTCTAATAAACATGTGAAAGTTCTTATATATTTTGTAAACAGGTCCTTTCTTAAAAATGCATTTTATAGATAATCTCTCCCAGTCTATAGATTGTCTTTATTTTCTTAATAGTGTCATTCAAAGAGCACAGAATTTTAATTTTAATGAGGTACAATTTATCAATTTTTAAAAAATAATTTGTGTTTTCTGGATCCTAAACTAAGAAATCTCTGGATAACCCAAAGTCACATGAATGTTTTTCATGTTTTCTTCTTTAGGTGAAAAAATGTTAGGCCCTAAGTCTCAGCCCTGGGGACAGGGAACTCTTTTGGGACACTCTGTCTCTGCTTTGAGGGTAGTGGCTATTCCTTATACCTGCAAAGCCTCTATTCTTTAAAGTTTTATTTCTTACAAGCCAATACACTGTTATGTTAACCCCCTGTTATAATCAATAATGTTCATATCAAACTTACCCTGTTTTTATATGATTAAAGATAACCTAAGATACCATGTGGGTATCCATTGACCTACAACCCTTGGTTGAAAAAGATTATTCCTTCTCCACTTAATTATCTTGGGAACTTTGTCAAAAATCAACTGACTATACATGGGTGGATCTATTTCTAGAATGTATATTCTATTCTATTGACCTATTTTTCTATTGTTTCATTGATACCATACTGTTCGATTATGGTAGTTTTGTATTAAGTTTTGAATTCAGCTAGTGTAAATTCTCCAACTTTTTTCTTCTCTTTCAATATTGTTTTAACCATATTAAGTCCTTTGCTTTTCCATGTAGAATCAGCTTATCAATTTCTACCCCCCAAAAAGGATAATAATTGTGACCACTTGAGCCTATAGATTAGTTTGGGGGTGAACTGACATCTTTACAATATAAAGATTTGCGATCCATTAAAATGATATGGTCCCTCTCTTTTATTTAAATCTACTTTCTTTCATTAATGTTTTTGTAGTTTTAGGATACACATGTTGCACCTATTTTAGTAAGTAGCAAGTATTTAAGTCATAAGAATTTCATGCCTTCCCCTCTTGCACCACCGGGGGTCCTGCCAGACCGGTGAGAGTCCCTGTCTGGGAGCCTGGCTCGCTGCCCCTCACCCAACCCCGCCTGCATTGGAGGGTCCCAGAGCCCGCCCTCAGAGCCACAGTCCAGCAGCAGTTGCAGTCTGGCAGGTCCACGTGTGTGATTCTCAATGGAGAGTGAAAACAGATTCATAATTAAAACCAGCCCCCATTGACCACTGATTCCCAAAAGACCGAGGCTGCCCTTTCTGTTAAAAATGCCCCCGGTGAGTTATCAGAGGAGAAACCTAAGAGACTCCCTGCCCAACAAGAACCTAGTCAAGCACAGGCCTCCAAGGAGATGGCAGAGTCCAATATTTGCAAATTTCCTCCTGAGATCAAGATTATTAACCACTCACCATGCCAAACACCCAAGTGGTGGCCATCCCCAACAATGCCAATATCCAGAACATCATCACAGCGCTGACCACCAAAGGAAAAGAGAGTGGCCACAGTGGGCCCAACAAATTCATCCTCAACTCTGTGTGGGAGCCCCAACTCACACTCCAGGACTCCAGCCTCAAGCCCAAACTAGCTATGATGCCAAGAAGACAGAAGTTATCACCAAGACGCTGAGACCAAAATCAGCAGGTAGGGATGAGAATCTTCCTGGATCCCTTTGCTGTGGTATGTAGTCTGCAATGCAAAGTGGTAAGGAACCCAGCCTTTCCTCTCTGGTGGCCAGGTCTTCAGTCAGTCCTGTTGATGCATGCAACAGACAGGCACCTACCCTGAGCCTGAGCCAAGGGAAAGTCTTACCTTCATTCTGAAATCTTGACCTAGGTCCTTCAGGTGCTTTTGAAAGGGTTATAGTTATAATTTAGCATTTCTATTGCTTTCTTTATATTGGAAAGGGTTTATTGTTTCTATTTATCCTTTCCATTGACACTATAAGAAAGTAAGAATATTTCTCCATCTTGACAAAGGAGAAAGCTGAAGCAAGAGGAGAAAAAGTGACTTTTTCTGTGAAAATACTCAATAGCTCTTTTGTAAGGCTGCCTTGATTGATATCTAAGGCTCAGTGTGGCTCAAGATTGAAATGCAATTTGAACTATGCTCCTGAACGGGTCTCCTGAAATGCATAATGAGCAGAGTCACTTAGAGTCACACTAGATTCTCAGGTGTTCCCTTCTCCATTTAATTATCAATTCTGATGGGTCTACTGGGTATCTGATGAGGTAGATAAGTTGGATGTTAGATCATTTCCCCTCTTGCAGGCAGTGAGGCAGCAGGCTGCACTCTCTACAACAGCCTAACCAACATCCAGTGATTTGAAAAGATGAGTTCTAATGGACTTGGCTCCTGTGGCAACAAGCAAGAGATGGAAGAAAAGGAGAATTATCACCTAGAACAAGACAGGTTAAGGTGAACTGTTCTGTCACTCACTAGGGAAGTCAGAGTCAATGCAGGGAATTTCTAGTAAGAAGGGAAATGAATCAAGAAGTCATCTGCAGGGGCAGAATTCCCAAACTCTGATACTAGCACTCCACTTGGTGCTATTCTGTATAACTTTTGAGTTACTTTTCTGCTTGGAATCATTTTAACCCCCATCTGTAAAATTTCCTTCAGGGCAGATTCCCTTGGCTCACTCTGTATTCCCATCAGCACTAGGTTTGGTAGTTAGTCCTTAGTGGGTTCTAGGTAGCCATTCAGGAAATGATTAAGAAGTCTTATTTTTGGAAAGCCACTGAACTTTAAAGAAGCCTCCCAACAATATGAATTGAGTACAACATAACAAGGTAGTTTTATTAGAAGCTACAGTATTAATAGCAAATAAAGTTAGTTTGATGTGAATTTTTAGTACTTCCCTAGTAATCAAATTGATCTGACTCAATTGTATAGTTTGAGTTTTTTTTTCCATAGTCACCAATATTACTCATCTAGATGCTGTTGCATATTCCTCTTAATCACTCATTCAACAACCTCTAAAAGTGAAAAGTTACATGGATGTGATTCTAAGTAAATATTAATTGAGCTGCTATTAAAAAAATAATTTAAGGCTTTGCTCTTATAAATGGCAGTTTAAAATGACTAATTTTCAGTAGTTTGATTTTTTAATGTTCACTTTGTATTTCTTGACCTTGTTAAATTTACTGTTTAATTTTAGGAGCTTTTTTGTGGACACTTTGGGATTTTCAACAAAGGTCATCATGTGATCTGAAAATAAAGACAGATTTCTTTTTTTTCCAATTTGTATGCCTTTTTTTTCCTTTTTCTTCCCCTATTGTATTGGCTAGTAACTCCACTAAAAAGATTGACTAGATATGCTGAAAGCAGACAGCCTTACTTTGTTCACAGCTGTAAAATAAAAGCATTCAATCATTTGTTGAGACATAAGAACTAGAAATATCAGCTGTAAGTTCATCTTACATGTCTTTTATCAGACTATAGAAGTTCCTATTTAGTCTCAATTTACTGAGAGTTTTATCATGTATGGCTCTTAATTCTGCTTTTTGTGCATTTATTGAGATGATCATACAGTTTTTCTTTGTTAGAGTCTGCTGATATGGTGAATTATATCAATTGGTTTTCTTTTTTTTTTTTTTTTGAGTTGGAGTCTCACTCTGTCACCCAGACTGGAGTACAGTGGCCGTTCCCGGCCACCGCAGCCTCGACCTGCTGGGATCCGGTGATCCTTCCGCCTCAGCCTTCCAAGTAGCTGGAGCTACAGGCGTGTGCTACCACACCCAACTAATTTTTTATTTTATTGTAGAGATGAGGTCTCACCAAGTTGCCCAGGTGGGTCTTGAACCCACGGGCTCAGGCAATTCACTTACCTCAGCCTCCCAAAGCACGGGATTACAGGCTGAGCCATCGAGCCTGGCCTGGTTTTCTAATATTGAGCCAATCTTGCATATTGGAGATTGCTATCCTTAGGCTTAACATAACAGTCCTATCCTTGGTTCCCAGGAAGACAGCATTCAGATTAGTTATGAACACATAATCAGTTGTCATTAGTTTTTATTAGTTATGACACAAATTTCGAGGTATTCATTCCTTGAACAAGTATTTATTGAGATGTACTAGTCTCCTGAATTGGGTGACTAGGGAAATCTGCACTTGACTTTCTAATAAGATAGCCTGGCTCTACTAGTTTATACCTATATGACCTTCAACAAGTCATTTAACTCATCAATGCCTCATTTTTAAATATTCATCAAACAGAAACGATAATTAACACTTGCCTTTCCCCAGATTCCCACAGGGCTTTCTTCCTCTCTCCTTTCAGTCCTAATCTCATGGTACCACTCACAGAAGCCTTCCTCTACCACCCTCATGAAATCATGGCCCTCCCCTTATCCTCTTACTCCCCGTTCTACTTATCCAGCTTTATTCCCATGGCACTTGAACATAGTATAAATTCAGGGTTTACTCTCTGAGCCCCTCCAGTATAATTTAAGCTCCACAAGTTCAAAGTTGTCCTTTGTCTTGAGTGCTAGTTTTTCAAAGTCTAGAGTTGTATCCGATGTGAAGATGGGATCAAATTATATGTTGAATGAAGAACAAACTAAATGAGATTTCACTTGTAAAGTATGTAAACCTTGTCTATCCCAAGGCAGATGTTCATCCAAATTTACTATTAATATAAATATGTATGCTTCATTGGGCTTTCTCATACATGTTCCTATCATGAATCATCAGGTCCTGGGAGACGGCACACTGGAACAGAATATTTGAGAAGAATAATAAATGAACTCTTTGCAAAAGGTGACTTGGTGTGGGGAGGGGTTAAGGGAAACTAACAAGGGAAGTTGATGCTCCTGGGACTAGCAACATTAGAGAACTTGTGTCCTGTTAGGTCTAAGGAGTAAGGGAGTAAGGAGAGGCAGCATTTAGGTAACACAGAAGCAGCTAGCTGGAGGAGAAGGTTCTCTCACAGAAACTGCAGGCTTTGGTGGAGGAGCTGCCACAGGAGAAATGGGTATTCTATTATCACTGTTCTCCAACCGTTGGCTGAGTCCAGAAACTAGAGAGCAGGAGAACCCCAGGGAGGCACTCCATGAAGCTCAGCCTCTTGGAAAACAGAACAGAGTGGAAGGGAGGGGAACATGGAAATGGTCCAGTTCCCATAACACAAAAACCAAATGTATAAGTTTAAATTCTCCACATCCAGAAAATTTTACAAAGTGCTACTCTTCTAGGCTACGTCCCAGAAACGTCTTTTTCTCCAGTCCTTTCCTTTTCTGCCTACCAGCTTCAGAAGGGTTGCTTGGCTAGGATGTGTGCCCTGGATGAAAATGCTGTATTCCTCCAAGAATCTATGAAGAGCACATTCACACGGAGTGTGGTAGTGCTCCCGGGCAATTTCTTGATTCTGTTCTCCTGATCTGCATCCCTTGCCATGCAAAATAAAAGACAGCTCTGAGCCCAGCAGCCTCCTGTGTTCCTGCTGTGATGCAGTATGTCTGTGCATTGTTAGGCAGCTGCCACAATTTCCCCCAGAGGTTGCTACATTTCAGAGCTGGATGAGGTAATGGGGATATTTAGCCCAAGTTAAGCTTGTAAAAGTGCTTTGGGAATCTTTGGAATGAAAAGAACTGTGCATACCCAAAGAGTTTGTTATTAATTACACAATGTATGCCCAGTATTGAAAAATATCTCCGTTTGGGTGTCTCTCACTAGGAAAAACGACTACTTCTTTGCATGGGCAAGATTAATCTGAGAATTGAATTGTAGTAAAATAAACTTCATATCGTGATTAATAGTGGAAAAACTTTAGATTGTTTCCCTACCTATAAGTCAGGAATATTGATGACTATGACATCATTAAGCTTGGGCAAGGGTATAATGGCAATAATGTGTATGAATTAATTTATGAGAAATCCTTTAGAGATGCCAAATAAGCTTATTGGAATGGTGGTTTAATTGTTACAAGAATCCTTATAATACAAACTGGTCAGGGAACCATCCTCCTGCAAACTAAATACAACTCCTCCCGGTCTGGGCTATATTTTGGAACATAGCCAGACATGACTCAATTAATTGAATGGACTGAGGAGCTTGAAGACAGTGGGACCGAGAAGGGGCCAGGACCTTAAAACCAGTTCTTCCCTCCTGGGGTGGGACAGGTGGTAGGCAGCTTGACCCAGCTGCTGATGCTTGGAAGAAATCCAGCCCAATAGGCAGAGTTTAATATTCAAGAGAGATGTGAGAGAACAGGCCAGTTAGTTGGTTTCAGAGGATCTAACAAGAAGTATCCTCATGAGGTAGAACAGTACAAACAAGAACTTAGAAATAACAGATACTTGGATGTCCAAGCAGGCAAGGACTTGAGTCTCATGTTAGCTGCTCAGCAAGGACTATGGCTGCTAACATGGGACTCAACTGACAGAAGGAAAATTAGCAATTGTCAACTAGGGACCAAGATAAGAGGAAAGAAGACCATAGAGAAAGATGACGCAGTTCAAGGAACAAGCCCAAACCAATGGTGATTTCAGAATTTCTATATAAAGTATATTTGGAGAAGGCTGTCTGGTTAGATGGGCAAGACTGAAACTGTGTTTACATAGAACTTTACATAAGGTTGATAAGAGTTTTCTATATAAAAGAATGTAGTAATTGTGAAAGAATGGGGACTAAAGCCCCCCCCCCGCCCACACACATACACACTCACACACACACATTCACAATGTACCTCTATGACAAGGTACTGGCTCAAAACTAGCCATCAGAATTGAAGTCCAAAATTAGGGCAGATAAGCAGACAAGATTATGATCAGTATCTCAACTGAGCCAAGCTCCAGAAGGTACCTAAAAAGTCCATTCTAACACAGACGCTCTTTAACTTACAATGGGTTATATTACAATAAACCCATCATAAGTTGAAAATGTCATAAATCAAAAATGCATTTAATACAGCTAGCCTACCCAAACATCATGGCTTAGTTTAGACTGCTCATACTCAGAACACATACATTAACTTACGGTTGGACAAAATCATCTAACACAAAGCTTATTTTATAATAAAGTGTTCAATATCTTATGGAGTTTATTGAATACTAAAAGTGGAAAACAGAACAGTTATATGAGTATGCATAGGACAGTTTCTACTGATTGTGCATTGCTTTCACACCATCTAAAAGTTGAAAAATTGCAGGTAGAGTCATCATAAATTGGGGACCATCAGTATAATCCCCGTGTTTCTGAAGTTCACTTCTGAGGATGGCCCTTTTCACTCACATGTACAATACAAACGAAAGTCTTGCAGAATTACCAATGTCTTTGCAGCATTCCCTGATGCTCAATGCCATGAATACAATAAGTAATTAGTAAGTACCTGAAATTATATACCTGAACAGAAAAATACATTCAATACTCTTCACATCCAACATATCCCATCAACATACTCCATTTATCACTTTCCCCAGCAATCAATGCCCAAAATGCTTTTTTGGCATGAGGATGTTTCTTGAGCCCCATTTAGTCTAGGGTTGATGGTTTGGAGTTTTGGAGATTTCCTTTTTCAAAGGACCTAGGCAAATATTTTTTGCCTCAGCCTCATTTTTCACAGATTGGACCAGTTTTCTGCACAAGCATTTTGGCTGAGGATTCAAACACTGAACCTCAAGAAGTTAGAAAACATCAGCACCTGCATGAGAGTTGGTCTCTCCTTCCAATGCCCACTGGCATCGTTATCTCCAAAAGAATTTTACTGAGCTCCAATGAGACATTCTAATACAGTTCCAAACCAAAGACTGAACTCGTGCATCACCTGTACAGCTGACGATAAATAAAGGTGTCCCAGTGCCACCTGTGGAGATTTGATTCTATAGATTTGGGGTAGTATCGGGGCACTGTAAGGCACTTCTTAGGAACCAGAGGCAGGAATGCAATCAGTCACATGCCAGGTGACAGCCATTTAGAAATGAAAAAGATTGCTAAAAGTTCCAATAAAATGTAGTTTTCCTGTGACACAATGAAGAGAATCTAGAAGACACGTCTCTCTCATTGTACTATGTCCTATATGAAAAATTGTGCCACCTTCCATGCCACTGTAGGTTCTCAGAGCTTTTCAACTTAGTGTTTGAAAACCCAGCAACTGGAATGTGATACTCATCGTCAGTTTGATAGAGGTTGTCCTTAACAGCAGCCCAAAGCTAGGAGACTGGCCGCGTGTTATGTACAGAGTTGAGATATCGATCCTAAGTGTCAATTCATCCTGTCCTTAGAACAGATGTCTCTTCTTAATTTTTCAGAGCCATTTTTGGTAATCAACTTACAGCAAATCTCTGACTCAAACACAGCCACCTGGCTTTCCAGAAAGCCTGCAGCATTTCAGCAAATCTCTGGGCAGAAAACTGAGAAAAGCAGAGAAATGGAATGATTTGTAAATGCCAGTCATTGTAAGTGCCCGGAAAGAAAACCTGACTTAGATCAGAAAGATTGCAAGATATATTCTGTAATCAAGGACCTCGGAGGCCAACCAGGATTTGCACATCAGGATCCCCTTAGGAGATAAAGTTCAGACACTCTGAGATAGTGTTCCTCAGACTTGAATGTGCACACAAGCCACCTGCAGTCCTGTTAAAATGCAGGTTCTAATTCAGTGGTGGGTCCTGAGACGCCGCATTTCTAAATGTATCCCAGATTGTGCTTCTGTTGCAGCTCCAAAGGCTGTATTTTGGGTAGCAAGGCCCTTGTGCTGCCAGAGGTCTCTGACCCGAATTCTGCAGATGAATCATCAGCTCTGTTAGTACCAGAACTGCGCCAGAGGCCATGGGGACTTTACGGCCCAAGAGAAACTTGACCCTCATCAGGTCATCCTGGGGACACTGACCTCTTATCCATTGAGATGCAAAGTAATTTCATATCCTCTCTCCTTCTCTTTCTGATGAGAGCCCTAGAGAACCTCTCCTGTTGAGTCCGGGGTGTTTTGCAATTGTGATTAAGTGAAGGTGATGCTAAGATGATTCCAACGTGGAATAAAAATGAAGTCTGTTTCTAGGCAATGTTTAATTCACACTCTCAATGGATTGGTTTGTGGGGGTCCTGGAGAGGGGGAAGATTGAATTCAGCAACATCATCCTCACTGTCACCCTTTTTACACCCAAATGAATAGTCAGATCCAATGGGAACTGGGTGAGTGCTCAGCTCTGTGCCCCTGCCATATTCAGTACTCAGATCTACTTGTGACAAATGGTGTGTTTTCA